>VWZE01010438.1:186692-205272 GCA_013396675.1 Eubucco bourcierii
CTAACACATACTACACACAGAAGCACAGTCATATCTACCAAAAAGCTTATTCTCCAAGGGGAGCCTTAGAAAATAAGTGGAAAATTAAGATTTGGGATCCTGCTGCTGCTTACTTTCTTAGATTCTATCACTTTTCACTTCAGCTGAGCATCCAGATGTTCCTGGGGAATAAGACAGCAAAAGTAGGAAGAAAACAAAGTATTTGGGGTTTTTTTGTTGTTGTTGTTTTTTTGTATGTGTTTAACTGAGTGTTAAATTGCATCTGATCCAACCAATAATCTCAACAGCTGCTAATGATCTGATCTCTCTGGACCCGTGCTTCAGGTAGCACCTAGGTAGTCCATTCATTTTTCCCACTGAGCATGAACCCTCAGCACAGGAAGGACATGGAAGTGTTGGAGTGGGTCCAGAGGGGGGCCACAAAGATGATCAGAGGGCTGGAGCAGCTCTCCTGTGAGGACAGGCTGAGAGAGTTGGGGCTCTGCAGCCTGGAGAAGAGAAGGCTTCCAGGAGACCTGATAGTAGCCTTGCAGTATCTGAAGGGGCCTACAGGAAGGCTGGGGAGGGATTATTTACAAGGTCCTGCAATGACAGGACAAGGGGCAATGGGTTTAAACTGGCAGAGGGGAGATTTAGACTGGATGTTAGGAGGAAGTTGTTTGCAGTGAGGGTGGTGAGGCACTGGCACAGGTTGCCCAGGGAGGTTGTGGCTGCTCCCTCCTTGGAGGTGTTGAAGGCCAGGTTGGAGGAGACCTTGATTGACCTGTACTAGTGGGAGGTGTCCCTGCCTATGGCAGGGGGTTGGAAGTAGATGATCCTTGAGGTCCCTTCCAACCTTACCATTCTATGATTTTTAATCGATGAGCTAGGGCAACTTCTAGGCAACGTTCAATATGCTGTGTAGTTACAAAAAGCTGCTCATGTGAGTTGCTCTGAGATGTAGCATGTCCATGACTAATTCCGAACTCCTATGTCCTAGCTGCGTCTCAAATTCAATTTGGATTGATAACGAGTTGGTTTAATCCCTCTCTTTCATTTAGCGGTCAGACTAAAGGACAACATTTTTGGGAGGGAGGAGAGGCAGAGTGGTGAGGAGGATAGAGGGAGAAAGGGGAAAAGAAATTATTGGTGACAGGTGTTATTTTGACAGTTAATATTGGAGTGAGCTTTTACTTGGGGAGGTGCTCTGAGGGCGGGCAATATAATTGAGGTCCTGTGTAAGCATCCAGCCTTTAGGAATCTCTCACTTCCCGAACGCATGTGTCCCATGCAAATTAGGAAGAAGGAATCCTAGAGTATTTTGTTAATGCTGTGTCAAGAGGACACAGTCTCAAGCTGTGCCAGGGGAAGTTTAGGCTGGAGGTGAGGAGAAAGTTCTTCACTGAGAGAGTCATTGACTACTGGCATGGGCTGCCCAGGGAGGTGGTGGAGTCACCATCCCTGGAGGTGTTCAAGGTGTGTTTGGACGTGGCACTTGGTGCCATGGTCTGGTCTTGAGGTCTGTGGTGATGGGTTGGATTTGATGAGCTTTGAGGTCTCTTCCAACCCTGGTGATACTGATACTGTTAAAGCCCTATCAAATGCAGGGGTTGAGACATCCTTGCTGAAATAATTTGCTCTTGGAGAGATCATCTGTTGCCTGGCAGCATGTCTTTTTCCTCAAGAGAAATTTCTTTTAATGTGGATTTCACTGGAGCCACTAACAAGTCTTATACAATCTGGGAAAACCACAAACCCTTTTTCCTTATTGCTACATCAGACAGTCTCTGATTTCTACCAGTTAAGCCCTGTATTTGCTTTAGGACATTCTCAAAAGACTATCCAAGTATTATGAATATTTTTTTTCCCCCTTCTCAACAAATGCATTTTACCCTGCCTTTTTCTTGAGGATAACTTGGGGATGACATTTAACTTTAATTAGTTGACAGGTGAAGAAGTTCTCCAGATCTTTACGCCGTAACGACACGGGCACTGAAGTCTCTGTGGGCCAAAGGATTTATCACACATTAAGATGAAAACATCTATGAGAGCCTCCTGTGAAAACATTGGCAGATCCATGCTGAGTGCTGTGCCATCTCCACAGGCACAGGGGAGTGTGACTAGTAATATATTTTGACAGGCTAATCTCCAAGTTCCAGCATCAAACATGGAAAATAAGCCTTAAGTAAGAGCAAAAGACTTGGCCTGCCTTTGTGTGTGTGTAGTAGTGTAAAAAGGAATCACACATTAATGTACTTAATACATGTTTTGATAAGCACCACCACAGAGAAGATTAAGCAGTTTACTGTAGTTTTTGGCTGATGTTTCTGCTTCCCTCAATCCCATTCATCTGGTGATGAATCAGGAGATGCAGACTCCACCACAAGAGTTTTATGTTGTCTTCTCCATGGTTTGAATTCATGTCGTGCCAGAGTGGATGTTGATGTTAGCCTTTTACCATGTAGAAGAACACTTGTTCTGCTGGAGAGGGGATTGTCCAGTAGAAAAATCAAGTTCACAGAATCACAGAACCTTAGAGGTTGGAGGGGACTTCCAGAGATTATAAAGTCCACCCCTCCACCAAGAAGGATCACCTAGGGTAGTTCACAGAGAAATGTATCCAGGCAGGTTTCAAAAGCCTCCAGAGAAGGAGGCTCCACAACCTCTCTGGGCAGCCTGCTCCAGGACTCTGTCACTCTCACTGTAAAGAAGTTTCTCCTCATGTTGAGGTGAAAATGTTTTATACTTATTTGCACATACTATGCTTCACAAGGGCTTCATAAATTATCTGAGATATTTGTATTGTTCATTTGTTGTCTGATCCTACTGTGCCTGACCGTGGATGCACACAGTTGTGCACAATAGGTGCATGAGATGCATTTAACTTAACAAGACCAATCCCAAGTTGTGCACAATAGGTGCATGAGATGCATTTAACTTAACAAGACCAATCCCAAGTTGTGCACAACAGGTGCATGAGATGCATTCAGCTTAACAAGACCAATCCCAAGTTGTGCACAACAGGTGCATGAGATGCATTCAGCTTAATAAGACCAATCCCAAACTCTCAAGAGAGCACTTTGGCATGATGATTTCCAAAGATGTGTTGTGGGTTTTCTGTGTTGTGTTGGTTTTAAGGTTTTTATCTCAGCCAGGTTTTGGGGACAGTTGTAGCAGAGAAGCATTTTGTTTTCACACAAGATGTAGTGGTATGATTTTGGGCCTGGTCAGAAAACCTCATTTTAAATTGGTGCTTTTATCAGTACAGCTGCTGGTTCCTAATCTTCATTGTGATTCATAGACTACTTAAATCCCCTTCACCTAGCTACAACCTTACCTGCAGAGAGGGGAAATAACAATTGTCTGAACATAATAGAAGTGCTATTGTTAAGTAATGATTTCTTTCTGAGGTTATTGCGCTTAACCTGCATGAGTATCTTATTTCTGTCCTCCTGTGCAACACATTCAGATTTGGTGGTGCATGTAATTAAGGTTTGTAGCTTTGGAACCCTTCTCAACTACTATTTACACCAAAAAAGGTGGTTTTAGCTCATGTTTAATTATTGTCTTGGTCAGGACCGGATTTTTTTTAAAGAGGGGGAAAAGTATATTTCTGTTCTCTTAATCCCTGGAGGCATTCAAGATCAGTCTTGATGTGGCACTGGGCAGCCTGATCTAGTTGAATGTGTCCCACTTCACTGCAGAGGGGATTGGACAAGATGACCTTTGAGGGTCCCTTCCAATCTGATGCAATCTGTGAATCTTAAGTTTGTTGTCAAAACCAATGTATCATGTAGTGCAGAAAGTGCTCTGGACTTGGTGGTCGTGATGCAGAGTTATTCTAGGCTTGTAGACCATTGTCTCATTGGGTTGTTTTTCAGAGTCTGGGACATTTTGTGAGGGGGTTTTGGCCATAAAGAAAGAGTAATTTTTAATTTATTTTTTTTTTTAAAGTGAGAGATGCTGGCAACATTTCAAGTGAAACAGTTCTATATATGGATTTTATTCATCCTGATTTCTTTGCTAAAAGATGGCTTTAATTCCTAGGGGTTTTGGTGGTGTGGGGCTGGTTGGTTGGTTGTTTGTTTTTTCTCCTGTTGCTATTCAAGCAGATACTACTATAACTGAGCTCACACATGAGCTGGAAATTCCACTGTTGGAGTTTTTGGGTTTTTTTAAAGCTACCTAATAACATTTCAAAAAATTCCAGCTGTGCTTAGTGATTACTGACTAAGGACTTAGGCAACCATAGAATGGTTTGGGTTGTAATGGACCTTTTAAGGTCATCTATTCCAAGCCCTCTTGAGTGAAGAGGGATGTCTTCAGCTAGATCAGGTCTTGTCCAGTTCTGTCTTGTAGTCATGAGAGAGTTACTTATCCACTGCCCACCACAGGAACTGGCAGTTATGTCTGGCAGTTTCTCCAGCCAACACGGTGGTTTTCAGTCTAGTGGAAATATGCTCTGTAGATCCATGCTCCAAAACAGTGAGAGTCTTGTAATTTACATCTCGTGGTTGTGTGAAGTAAGTTATTGACATCAGAGCATCTGCTTAAGCCTCTCCAAAATGAAACAATGTGTGGATTCTCATGAGAATCCTCAAGGAATGAGCTGGCACAGAGGCTAAGCAACTGTCCAGCTGCTGCTGGTCATGGTTACAGCATATCAGGGAAATAGAAATTTGGGCTATGAGTGCTAATTGTGTTGCATATGGATAAGTAAGTGAATTTGATCTCCTAGGCAGTCAGTCCAACAACCTTTGCCAGGAGTAGATTTCATTAGAAAAGCAAACCAAGACTGTTGTAAAGAAAAAAAAAAAAAATCTGTTGCTCAGTCTGACAAGCAGTCAGCTTGTTGCTGCTCTTTCTCCAGAGTGGCTGAGCCATAGTGATGGTGGTGGCACTTTGGCTTTTTTTTTTACAGAGTGCAGTGGTGATTTTTATTTCCTTTCTCCTTCCATGGCAGGACTGTTAATGTTTTCAGATTGTGGTGACAAACGCTCCTTTTGGGAGTTTCTGCACTAATAAACAGTGGCAACAGCAGCTTGCTCTATTTCATGTTATAGCTTCAAGTGTAATGACTCATGAGGCACGAAAAACTTGAACACCGATCCGTTTATTGATGGAGCTTAAAGACAGCAAGGACTGAAGTGACAGGAGGTGTCATTAATCAGCAACTGTGTGCACCTTGTTGGCTGTTTTAAAGGAAACTGTAAAAGCTGGACCATATTAATTCATCTTCATTCCTGTCCTATAGCATGCTAAGGTGAAGGACTGGGAGGCTGATAAACCTTGCAGCTTCCAGAAGTGAAGGTTATTCCCAGAGCCTGAAGGACTCTGCCATTGGCATATAAAAGGAGGACAGGGTTGGAGATCACCCAGTGTCAAGATCAAAGATTACCACAGCTGTCCCACATTGCACATCTGGAAGCAGTGACTATCATTGTGGAGATGTCACATCCTGTTTGACCTGAGAGAGAGGAGGGAAAAAAAGATATTGACTCGGATTCAGTGATTTACTTGGGTTGACTTATGGAGACTTACACCATAGGTCCATACAGAAAGAAAATTAATTGTTAACTGCCTGCATATATATGTGTGTGTGTATGCCTACAAGAAAAGGTGAAGAGAGAAAGGGAGAGAGAAAGAACAGGTAAAGATCTGCCTCACCACTCAGGGTTCCAGCAGCATCTTGTCTGGTCTGTTCCTTGGGTCTTCAGTGGTGGGTGTGTGCTTCCCAGCGTGTTCAAGCCCTTTGTATTACTTGCCAAAGCAGGTGTTGCTGAGAGATGTAACCCCTGATTTGTGTGGGCAGCTCTGAGAGGCAGTGCCTACTTAGGGAGGAGTGCAACTTTAACCCTTCCTAGTGGTTGAATCTGGGGCAGTGAGACCCTGTGTTTTGTTACCCTTTGCACAGTGAGCAGCAAACTTCCTTATCTCAGTGGAACAAAGGCAGACTTGGTAACGGGGCAAGGCCATTCATCCTCCAGTGCATTCCAAATCCTCTTGAGCTGGTCCATTTTGTTCTTGGTCTTATCCACCAAGCAAATGTTTGTCTTAACTGCAAGGCTACTGCCTCCCATGGCATTTGAGACATCAGCTCATGGAGATTAGAGTCTGACAGGAAATACAAGGATGCATGGAATAAATGTCCTGTTTTTAAAGTGAGATGTAAAAGAACTGAAGGCCCCAACAGTTGGCAGCAGAGCATTCATTGAAGAAAATTTTAACTACCTGAAGGTTTAGATTCTCTTGGGATCAAACCTGTGGAAGTTCAGTGATGGCAGAAGCAACCTCGCCCAGACCTCTTGGGACTGTCCAAATGACCACTCCCAATGCGTGTGATTGAGTTGAATTTCATTTCACCCCAGACTGGATGTTCTGAACACTGAGAGAACAAGGCCCCAGTTATTCTGAACCCTATGGGCAGGCTGATGCCATGCTTCTTGTCAGTGTCCTTGAGAGACCAGTGCCAATGAACATCAACTCTCACCTTTTTTATCTCTGGAAAGCAATGTTCAGCCTTTACTTATCAACATAGCCTTGCTCTGTGTCTCATTTGAATTCCAAACTGAAACATCTTGGAAGGAAAAATATCATTAAAGCTAGATTTAGCTCATCATCACATGTCCAGTAACCTGCACTTGGGAGACATTTAAAAGAATAGATGCTAAGATATTTCTGAATTGCATCTCTATTAGCCTTTAATGTTTCAGTTAATACTGACACCTTAATAAGAGTGGCACGGTTAGGCTTGGAGACAGAGCTCCTCTCTCAGGTGGTTTGGGGCTAATTCAGGACTGTTAAAAAGCTGACAGAAGGTTGTACAGTATCTTGCTGATATTAAAAACCTACAGGGGCCTTGCCACATTGCTAGCAAAAGCACTTCCCTCTGCCATGTGTAGCTGGAAGGTTGTGAATTGTTCTTATAAATCCAGTGGTGGAATTATGAACGGCTTTGAGAAGCCTTGCAAACTCTCTACAGACATGCATGTAAAGGAGTTGTGGCTGAAAAAGGTATAGGTGGAAGAAAATAGGAGAGAATTCTTCAGTGTCTTCATCTGAAATGAGATGTTAGAAGTTGAGAGAAGCAGAAGCAAGAATAACTTAAGTTAAACCATATTATAGGATCACAGAATTATTAGGGCTGGGGCTTCCACCACCTCCCTTGGCAACCTGTTCCAGTGTCTTAGCACCCTCATGGTGAGAACTTATTCCTAACATCTAATCTGAAACTACTCACTCCTAGTTCTGCTGCAGTCTCCCTAGTCCTATCACTACTCAATATCCTAAGATGTCCCTCACCAACTTTCTTGTAGTCCCCCTTCAGATACTGGAAGGCCACAATAAGGTTTCTTTGGAGCTTTCTCTTCTCCAGAATGAGCAGCCCCAACTCTCTGCCTCCATAGCAGGGCAGCTCCAGCACTCTGATCATCCTCGAGGCCCTTCTCTGGACACACTCCAGCAGGTCCATATGCTTCTTGTAATAGTGGCTCCAGAACTGGACACAGCACTCCAGGTGGGGTCTCACCAGAGTGAAGGGGAGAATCACCCTTGACCTGCTGGCCACACTTCTCTTGATGCAGCCCAGGGTACAATTGGCTCTCCAGGCTGCAAATGCACACTCATGGCTCATGGTGAGCTTCTCATTCAGCAGTACCCCCAGGTCCCTTTCCTCAGAGCTGCTCTCAAGCCAGTCACTGCCTAGCCTGTATCAGTGCTTGGGATTAAACTGCCATGTCCTCTAGTATGACATTTTAATAGGGCTGTGATTAACATCTGGATTGCCATATGCTGAGAGTGGATGAGGAACTTGGTGAATCAACTGGTAAAGTCTTGTGTGCTGATGAACATGGGGAAAAGAGGGTAAACAAAGACATGACTTTTTTTTTCCTGATGCAGATTTGTAATGCCTATATGCATATAACAACCCATTCATACATTGGAAAACTGTTTTGTTAGAGCAGGTTTGTATCAAAGGAACACAGAAAAACATCAAATGATTTAGTTCAACTGCACTGTTAGGCTTCACTCTTCTGTAAGAAAGACACCTAACCAACATTTTGAAGAAGGCTGCATTTGAGCAGCCTGTCTACTATCCACATAGTACAGATTCTGATAAATCTGTTGCAGTTCAGCAGTGCTTCCCCATGCCAGCAGCATTTCTCTTGAATGAACAGAGGTTACTAGTGTCATTCAGAAATTGAGTTGGAGCCCAGCTAACTGAAAAGCAAGAAAGCAAATTATTTGATCAGAAAAATAGGTATCACAGTTATTAGGTGTTAGCTGCCTGACAGATCTGAAGAGGGATTTGTAAGTCTGGAAGCATGCAGTAGTTAAACTCTCACAGGTGTACTCTCAAATGGAAGGCATCATTTGCTGGCACGTAGACATCCTATGCTGTTTCACAAGGCCATGTGGCTTCTGACATGGGGTTCTTCCATGCATTTTGTGTGCCAGCTCACTGCAAGTGCTTTGGGCACTTCAGATGTGTTTAGGTGAGCACTTGCCACCTTTATGATTGTGTGAATTCAGGCTGAAATACAATTGCAGTCTTGCTTTGCTGAACAAATAGAGACACCTTGCATCAGCACCAGGACTAAGGTATTTAGCTGTTCTTTTGCTACAGAATCAAAATCATGCATAGTATTGGAAAAGTATTAGCAGCAGAACATGTCATCTGTGTGTGAATACATATTTGTAGGCAAAGAAGGGAAGGAGGAAATGAGTGGGCAGTACTGGGAAAGCAAGGGAGGATTATAGGGCTGTTGAGCTGTGTTGCATGATGTGAAAACCAGTCCTGGTCACAGTCAAGGCTGCCAAGTGGTTTATAGGAAGTCCATTTGATGACTTAAGCCATATCACACAAGCAGTACCAAGCTATGGAATTAGATGCCAAAAAGAAGTGTCTAATGCATCATATACCTTACTTTTGTGGATACAAGGCAAGAAGAAACTCAATTCTCTTGACTGGCTAACACACAGAGACTGATTGTGCTCTGTGTATTTCAGTGGCTTAAAACTTTTTAGCTACTAAGTGTGTTTTCATTCTGTTACTTGAAAACTACTNGTGTCTGTCTATGTTGGCCATGGATTTCAACACAGGGCTCTTCCAAGCTAGTGTGAGGAGGAAGGGAAGAAATTTTTATCTCCAGGCAATTGTACCTTTTAGGTATATACCTTATGTTTCAGGCAATTATAATGACCAATGAAAGAATAGCCAAGCAAAGCTGTGAATAGTGACTAAACACTATTCCAGCTAGGACTGATTAATTTTTTGAAGCAGCTTTTAGTATAATAACTCTACAGTAGATAATAGCTCAGGGCTAAGTGCAGCTCTCTGACTGTACCAGCGTTCAGAGATCACACAGCGGTTTCCTCGTGCACCGAGTGTGTGCACCATGAGAAATCTTCCAGGAGATCATCATCTGGAAAACATTCTCATTACACATTTACAGTCATCAGGGAAACTAATGGTTGTGACTGAAGATGGCATAAAGCTGTTTTGCCTCTTGCCCTTTAAATAAGTTGTCTTCCTTCAGACTGACTGTTTCTAAGCCACGCTAGAGCATGCTTTGCAGACAGCGCACAGCCTGTTTTGTAGCGTGTGGATGTGGTTTGGTGACTACTCAGAACTGATTAAATTCATCCTTGGTGAGAAATGGAAGAAACCCATACAACAATTGTGTCCTACAAAGCATTTTTCCTCTCCCTGTGAACTACTTACTCCTGCATGGGACTGCAGCACCTCATTCTGTCACTTACTAAGAGCAGCAGTGACACCTTATTTCTTGCAGTACAGAGAGAAAATCTCATTGTGGTAAGTTAACTTGAATTGTTGCTTCACATGGCCGTTCCTGAGATGTTTGCTCAGTGTCTGATTACTGCCTGGCTCCTATCAACACTTCTTAAGCTGTACTGTTTGGAAGTCTTAGGCTTGAAACTTTGCCAGGATGGCTGAATAATTCCAGCAATACTTTCTCTTACCTGCTTTTAAACTAAGCGTATGCTGCAGGCCACATGCAGAGTCTTACAAGGACTCAGTGGTGTGATGCCATTATCCCATCCAAAAGGTACAGTTGTAATAAAATCATAGAATCACAGAATGGTAAGGTTGGAAGGGACCTCAAGGATCATCCAGTTCCAACCCCCTGCCATAGGTAGGGACACCTCCCACTAGTACAGCTCACTCAAGGCCTCCTCCAACCTGGCCTTGAACACCTCCAGGGAGGGAGCAGCCACAACCTCCCTGGGCATCCTGTGCCAGTGCCTCACCACCCTCACTGCAAACAACTTCCTCCTGACATCCAGTCTAAATCTCCCCTCTGCCAGTTTAAACCCATTGCCCCTTTTCCTGTCATTGCAAGACCTTGTCAGTAGTTCCTTTCCAGCCTTCCTTTAGCCCCCTTCAGATACTGGAAGGCTACTATCAGGTCTCCTGTAAGCCTTCTTTTCTCCAGACTGAAGAGCCTCAACTCTCTCAACCTGTCCTCATAGGAGAACTACTGCAACCCTCTAATCATCTTTGTGGCCTCCTCTGGACCCGCTCCAACACTTCCATGTTCTTCCTGTGCTGAGGGGTCCAGAACTGCACACAGGACTCCAGGGAAAAACAACCTAGGCAACTGCATTGATTATTAAATGAAGTGACTGTGTAGATCCTCAAAGGATCAAAGAGCTCCTCAACTTAAACTTGTAGTGTGTCCTGGATGGAAATCCATACTTATTTTGAAGTTGTGCTGTTTCTGTTTTTCAAATAGCAATGTGAAGGTGCAGCGTGAATCACTGCAGAGAGTAATCAGCTGCAGACCTTGTAGAAGGGAAGTTATGTTTGCCCTTTCTGCAAAAAAAATACATTTACAAGGAAGTATTTGCAAATTAGGCAACGTGACCTTGCTTAGAAGTCCTATTTCTCCTTTGCTTTGTTTCATGTGTTTAAGGTCCCATTCTGCCAGTTTGTTAGTTTGGCAATAATCACAGAAACGTTCAGATTGGAAAGGACCCTCAGGATCACCGAGTCCAACTGATATCTCTGCTCTACAGAGGTCACCTTAAACTGTATCCCCAAGCATCACATCCAAATGACCTTTAAGCACATCCAGGGTTGGGGACTCCACCACCTCCCTGGACAGCCCATTCCAATGCCTGAACACTCTTACTGGGAAAAGTTTTCCTAATGTCCAGTCTAAATCTACCCAGTCACAGCTTGAGGCCATTCCCTCTTGTTCTAGTCACCTGTGAGCAGTGACCAACACCAACCTCTCCACAACATCCACAACAAGGGCAGTGACCTGAGGTCTTCCCTCAGCCTTCTGTTCAAACTAACCAGCCCCAGCTCCTTCATTCAGTCTTCATAAGATTTATTCTCCAGGCCCTATATAATGAGCAGCAGCAGGCTTGCAGATCTATGGGAGCTTTTCAAAAATGACCTAAAGTTTAATTTCAGTACTTATTCAGAGTATTTCTGAACACTAGTTAAATAATTTATTAAATATGATAGTTCAGTGTTTATCATTCATTTTTATTTGTTTGCTGATTAAAATTAATATTTACTTGTATTTAAAAAATATGTTGTGCCCTGTAAAGTCTTCTAATACAGTAAAATGTCATAAAAATCAGTCTGCAGGATGTTTTCCACTTGCCTGTTACATATAAAATAATGTTATGTAATGGGAATAAATTATAAGGGAATTATTTTGTTGTTTGGCACTCCTCAGATTATGAAACAATGCTTACTTCACTGAAAACATTCCAGGCAGGAGTAAAACTTTGAAAAGTATTATTTATGGAAAGGAAATAATATACTTCCTTCATATTTATTGAAGGATTGTTTAAAATCTTAAGGGACATCACTGAAACTTCACATGTGGCTTTAAAGACATTGTTAATCTTCCACCCCACCCCTGCCCCCAGTGGGAGTGCAGAAGGATTCCTTCTGCACTCAACTGGTTCAGAGTTACATCTTGTATCTGGAAAAGCACAACATGCACTGTCCCAGCCATTGTAACAGCATTCAGAATTCAAACTCTTCTCTCACACTACAGTCTACAACTGCCTGAAGGAGCTGAGGTTGTTTAGCCTGGAAAAGAGGAGGCTCAGGGGTGACCTTGTTGCTCTCTACAACTATCTGAAAGGAGGTTGTAGCCAGGTGGGGTTGGGCTCTTCTCCCAGGCAACCAGCAACAGAATGAGGGGACACAGTCTCAAGTTGTGCCAGGGGAGGTCTAAGGCTGGATGTTAGGAGGAAGTTTTTGATAGAGAGTGATTGGCATTGGAATGGGCTGCCCAGGGAGGTGGTTGAGTTACTGTCCTTGGAAGTGTTGAAGAAAAACCTGGATGGGGCACTTAGTGCCATGGTCTAGTTGATTGTCCAGGGCTGGGTGATAGGTTGGACTGGATGAGCTTGGAGGTCTCTTCCAACCTGGTTGATTCTGTGACGTGGAGGAGAGGCTGATGCTGGTCTCTTCTCACAGGTATGTGGAGACAGAACCAGGGGGAATGGCCACAAGCTGAGGCTGGGTTAGTTTAGATTGGACATTAGGAAAAAGTTTTTCATGGAGAGAGTGGTCAGGCACTGGAATGAACTGCCCTGGGAGATGACTGAGTCACCCACCCTGGATGTGTTTAAGGGTCTTCTGGGTGTGGTGCTTAGGGATATAGTTGAAGGTGAATGTTGTAGAGTAGGGTTGTAGTTGGAATCTGTGATTCTGAGGGGCTTTACCAACCTGGATGTTTCTGTGATTCTGTGAAAAGTGCTGTGTTAAATGCTGGAGGAAGTTTCTTTGTTTCAAGAGCTCGTTGCAAGCAAAGAGTCACCACATCTGAGCAACTGCAGAGTCTGGTAGTTCACATCGGGTCAGTGAGTCAGTGTGTGCGGGCGAGGGTGGGGAGCGTCGCAAGGCAGGACAGCAAGACCTGAGCTTGGGGTTTTGACAAGAGCTTGTTTATCTGCCTCTGCGCTGGCTTGCCATTTGCTTTCACAACGAATCAAAGAAAGCTCAATTTCATTCCTTGTTGGCATTAGAAGTAAACTTCTGAAGCCTTGAGTTGCTGTTTTGTTTTTCTTTCATGAGTCAGTATTCTTGTTTTCCAAACAGTTCAGTCCGTGACGAGCTGCTGAGCTTTGCCAGTTCTGGTACAAAATGGTTGCATGGTGTACATATCACTCTGAGTTACAGCCTGAACATCCCTCAGATGTGTGCAGTGTCATTTCTTCTAAAGTGCAATGGCAATAACTGACATATTAAAGCAGGCATTAAGGATCACACCCACCCTGATTGTCCACTTACACAGTCAGAAATAATGGAATTGTTTTTGCAAGGATTTTTTTTTTTTTTTCAAATCATTAGCTAGCAAATTATTTTTAATGATGTCTCTGGGCTTCCCCAGGCACTTGTATCAAGGATGCACTGTGGTAGTGCCTGGTCAAGCTTTTACCAGGTACTGATATCAATAAATGAGGTGAAATAGCCTTTTTGGATCAGTATTAGAGCTGTAGATATCTTCCAAGAGTATATGTTTTGCAAAGAGTTTACAGGCTAAAAGGCCTCTTAATTGATCCCCTTTTGCAAAGGGATACTGATGCTGGGCAGAATTCCTAAAGGGACAAACTCTGCTTAGTGTGCAGAGGTATTCAGAAAGCAAATGGGTGCTGGGACATAATGTTCAAAAGATTGGAGAACACTTCTGAGAAATGCCCTGTGAATATTGCATTTCATGGTAACTCCCTGGGATATAAAATCAGAGGAGACAGAAGAGGATTCCACAGACTGATGGCTAAAATGCTGAGGCTCCTGTGTGAGGCAAGACTAGAAGGATGGAGAAGATTTTATCTAAAGATGAGGTAAATCACACTGGATAGTTTCTCATTCTAGAAACAGTCGCTGAGATAGAACAGGCATTAGGTCTTTTGGGAGGAAAGTAATTGAGATGCAATTCTTTCAATTTGATAAATATAACTGAGTCCTATTGAGCTGTGTGCTTGTAAGGTGAAAAGCTCATTAGGATTCACAGTACTGCCTGCTGCTTCTGCAGAGAATGAGAATATTTGCAGCTAATTTTTATATAAGAAGTCTTTTCAGAAGGCCATAAAGTCTGTCCATCATCTTAGCTTTGTGCTCCGTGCTTTGCTTTCAGAGCAGTTTTAGCCAGGGTTTGTTGAGACTCCCCTATCTGAAGAGCAAGATTTGCTGAGGGAGAGAGACAGCAGTTGAATGTTCTTCTTTAAATCTGCTTGGAAGTGGTCTAAGGAAGCCAGGTTAGTAGAGAAGTAAACGAAGAACAGCAAGGTTATATTGCACCAACGTTAATTTTGCCTCAAGGTATCCATAACCGCATTATGAAAACGCAGCCCTAGGGATTGTTAAAACCTTTTAAGATGATAATGGAGAGACTATTAATAATCTGCACTTCCCTCCCCCAAGTATTTTTTTATTGTTTTCGATTCCTCTAAGAGTCAAAGATGTTATTTTTGTATATTGAAAAGGGGGGTGGGGAATACAGGATGATCAGAGCAAACGAATCCCTCTTCAATAACTGGGTAATCGTTCCTTGTTCATGCAGGTGTGAATTTCATTCAGCTGAGTGATTTTGGGTTTGTTTTGGTTTTTTTGTTTGTTTGTTTTTTTAAAAACATGTGCATGAATTCCAGACTGAAATGCATTTCTGCAGACTGACCTAGAAAATACTCTTTTTTTTTTTTGTTGTTGTTTTTCCTTAAATTGAAGAACTAGGGACAAATCGGTGAGGAGAAAGGATGGGAGCTCGTTGAAAATCATGAGTGATCTTCCATGGTTTTAATATAATTGTGGTGCCTGCAAATGTGTCTCTTTGTTTGTTTGTTTTTTTTTTTTCATTCAAACTTTTGAGAAAGTAAGTAGCAGACTCAGAGTTGAATGTCTTGTGTATCTCATTGGCTCAGGAGGAAATAAAAACATAGCAAACAGACTAAGGGGAGAAAAGAGTTCAGGCAAGAGGGGAAGAAAAAAAAGAGGAAAAGTGCATATATTTGAATGCTTAATGCATTTTTTTCCTCCTGGTTAGTAAATTTCTGGATGTTTCAGGTGAATTCCTTGTTTGGAGGTGATTTTAATTTCTTGCAAAATGGTCTGAAATTTGAAAGCTAGGCATCTCTCCCACAAAATGACCATGGAAATCAATTGTTAGACTTCTAATACAATCTACCTTTGAATCAGACTGCTCTCCTCCTTCAGACTCCATGGTCCTAATGCTATAGAGGAGGCTTCAGACAGAAGCACCCACAGGAGAATGGTAGAAGCTGGTTCTTGCTTTTCACTGAGCCATGCACAGAGTTTTGTTTTAAGGCTTTGATGTGTAATATTGTTAAGGAGCTTATTGCCCCCTATCTGAATTATGCCATGGCACAGACTCTGAGAAAGGAACCTGTTCTTCAATCTACTTTTTGGATAAATTGTCAATAGATGCTTGTAATCAGGTTTGAAAAGAGGCTTCTGAGAAGGAATTTTGTGAATGGATGGTGGCTGTGCAGATGGTCTGTTAATTTCCTGCTTTAGGATGTAATAGTGAAATATTGATTTGACAAACAGTTGTAACATGTTGGAGAGAGGCTAAACTAGGAGTTAAGTCTTCAAGCGATATTTTCCTGTGCCGATCTAGATAGAATCATACAATCATAGAATGGGTAGGATTTGGAAGTGACCTCTGGAGATAATCTGGAATGGATGCCATCCAGAGGGACCTGGACAGGCTGGAGAGGTGGGCACAAGCCAACCTTGTGAGGTTGAACAAGACCAAGTGCAAGGTCCTGTAGCTGGGTTGAGGCAATCTCAAGCACCAACACAGACTGTGGTTGGCTGGAAGGCAGCCCTGAGGAGAGGGACTTTGGAGATGCTGGTGGATGAGAAGCTCAACATGAGCCAGAAGTGTCCACTCAGCCCAGAAAGCCAACCAGAGCCTGGGCTGCATCAGGAGAAGTGTGGCCAGCAGAGTGAGGGAGGTGATTCTCCTCCTCTACTCCACACTGGTGAGACCTCACCTGGAGTACTGCATCCAGTTCTGGAGCCCCTGTTGCAAGAGGGATGTAGAGATGCTGGAGTGTGGCCAGAGAAGGGCCACGAGGATACTCAGAGGGCTGGAGCACCTCTGCTATGAGACTGAAAGAGCTGGGGCTGTTCTGTCTGGAGAAGAGGAGGCTCTGAGGTGACCTTCTTGTGGCCTTCCAGTATCCGAAGGGTGCTACAAGAAAGCTGGGGAGGGACTTTTTAGGCTATCAGATAGTGACAGGACTGGGGAGAATGGAGCAAAGCTGGAGGTGGGGAGATTCAAGCTGGATGTGAGGAGGAAGTTTTTCAGCATGAGGGTGGTGAGAGCCTGGAATGGGTTGCTAGGGGGGGAGATGGTTGAGGCCCCATCTCTGAAGGTCAGGCTGGATGAGGCTGTGGCCAGCCTGATCTAGGGTAGGTAGTCCCTGCCTATGGCAGGGGGTTGGAACTAGATGATCCTTGAGGTCCCTTCCAACCTTACCATTCTATGATTCTATGATCCTTGTGGTCCCTTCCAACCCTGACTGATTCTATGATCTAGCCCACCCCTTTGCCAAAGCAGGGCCATGAAGTAATAGGAAGAGTCTGGAGGGAGGGGTAGTGTACTTTAGGCTGCAGTCAAATACTATATTGAGATTTTAGGTCCCTCACTACACGTGGAACATGGAGGTGCTGGAATGTATCCAAAGAGTAAAGAAGCTAATGAAGTGTCTGGGGATCAAATCTTCCAAGGAGTGGCTGAGAGAACTAGGATTGTTTAGTCTGGGGAAGAGGAAGCTGAGGGGAGACCTCATTGCTCCCTACAACTACCTGAAAGGAGATTGTAGTGAGTTGGGTGTTGGTCTCTTCTTCCTAGTATCAAGTGATAGAATGAGAATAAATGGCCTTAAATTGTGCCAGGGAAGGGTTAGAATGAATATTGGGAAAGATTTCTTTACTGAGAGATAGTTCAGGTGTTTGAATGGGCTGCTTGGGGAGGTGGTGGAATCACTGTCCCTGGAGGTGTTTTAAAAAAATAAATGTGTAGATGTGGCACTTCAGGACATACTTTAATGACTGTGGTGGTGTGAGATTGAAGGTTTGGCTTGATGATATTATTGTTGTCATATTTTGGTCCAAATTAAGAAGCCTATAGACAAACAAGCCTACCTTCTAGGTACATATCCATATGCTGCTCTACTTCTTCCTCTGTCTATCACAGATCCAAACCTATGACTCCCACTGTCTGGAGTAATCACAGTATCAGAGTATCACCAAGGTTGGAAGAGACCTCAAAGCTCATCAAGTCCAACCTGATACCATACACCTCAAGACCAGACCATGGCACCAAGTGCCACATCCAAACCCGCCTTGAACACCTCCAGGGACGGTGACTCCACCACCTCCCTGGGCAGCCCATTCCGGCAGTCAATGACTCTCTCAGGCAAGAACTTTCTCCTCACCTCCAACCTAAACTTCCCCTGGCACAGCTTGAGACTGTGTCCTCTTGTTCTGCTGCTGGTTGCCTGAGAGAAGAAAGCAACCTCCTCCTGGCTACAACCACCCTTCAGGTAGTTGGAGACAGCAAGAAGGTCCCCCCTGAGCCTCCTCTTCTCCAGGCTAACCAATCCCAGCTCCCTCAGCCTCTCTCCATAGGGCTGTGCTCGAGGCCTCTCCCCAGCCTCGTTGCCCTTCTCTGGACACGCTCAAGCACCTCAATGTCCTTCTTCAATTGAGGGGCCCAGAACTGGACGCAGGACTCAAGGTGTGGCCTAAGCAGTGCAGAGTCCAGGGGGAGAATGAGCTCCCTGCTCCTGCTGGCCACACTATTCCTGATGCAGGAATAAGGTACTGGAGGGGTAGACCACTTCTTTTTGGCATGGAAATAGTTACTGAGTAGAGCAGCAGGGGTCGAAGCTGCTGATTAATCTCTCCAGCTCATGTTCCTAGCGTTGCAAATGTCACTCCTTATTTGTATCACCCACTTGAGTCTGTCACGTCCTTTTGTGCCGATGGTTTTGAGATCGTTTGACGTACAGCCTGCAATAACAGATGGGCAGCTGAAGGCATGGAATAGGCTGGGAAAACATTTCAACCTCCTTTGAGGGACACTGATCCTTTATCTCCAAACATTGTTTGCTTTTTCCATGCTTCCCCACGTGTTATAGGGAAAGTATCCAAGTTAAGCTGCCAAGGGGAAGTCTCTCTCTGTTTGAGAAGGCTGGGTACAGGGATGGGATTTTCGGTCCACAACAGCTATATAAAGCTCATCCGTCAACTCACAAACTGAACCCATTTCTACTGTGATCATCTCTTTCTGAAAATTAGAGATGAGTGGTTGTTAATTAAACTCAGTATTTGCTTGTAGGGAATAACTTGTTGAGAGCCACACAGTGCACAGGCTTGTTTGTGCTGTTCTCACTCTTCCTCTCCAAGAACTTGTCAGGCTAAGTCTTATTATTACTTTTTATTCTCAGTTGCTGAAATTTCTAAAGAACTTAACTTCTAAACATTTCAAACACCAAGAGAAGGGTTTTGAACATGAGGTTTTTAAGGTGTTCTGGGGTTTTTTAAGGCTTCTCTACACTTTGGGGGGGGGGGGGG
>VWZE01010438.1:205289-223655 GCA_013396675.1 Eubucco bourcierii
TGCACCTTGGGGGGGGGGGGGCAGGGAGGAAGGAAACCAAGAGCATATTGGGAAGAAGAAGGGAAAAGAAAATAAATACTCCTCTTATGTCATATTTCTAAACCATTCCTGTGGACTCATTTTGGATTGACTGAAGTCTCTATAGTGAGTATGCATTTTGTGCTCTGTTGTGCTAAAGGCTGTTTAAAAACAATATTCTAAAACCTGCCCAGCTTCTCTAATAATGCTGTAGCTGGAAAAGATAAATGAGAGAGTGACTGAGGAAAAGGAGGGGAAAAGGGTAACAGAAACGGCTGCATATGTGCAGTTTTCAGGCCACTCAGTGAGCCTACCACATGTACAGATGTAGCAGCTTCATGTGAGGTGAACAATTCCAGTGCATTTGACTTTCCTTCTTTATAGATGTGTGAGTAGTCAAGTTGCCAAGCAAGCAGACAGCTTTGAAACAAGCATTTAGACAGCAAATGTGTCTTCCAAACTTCAAAGGTTAACTTCTTAAATAAAAAACAAACCCAAAATATTTAATCTCCATGCAGAACTCTTTTGAAGCAGAGAAATGAAAAAGTGAGGTTTGCATTTAAACTATTTTCTTGCCTTACAGTTAGCTACGTTAGGTGTTGAAGCTACTGCTTATGGCCAGTGTAGAAGAGCATAGGACAGTTCAAAGCTGCCCAGGACATCATATACTCAGTGGTAGGATCTCAGGTGATGTCTGCATGCACACATTGACCACTGCTGCCCATATACTTTTCAACTGACCTTCATTATTTCAAGGGTGTTTTAGTCCTATTAACTGATGTTGAAATTTGTCTTCTGTATGTAATATTTTTCACAAAATCACAGAAACATCCAGATTGGCAAAACCCCTCAGGATCACCAAGTCCAACCTAGAACCCTGCTCTACAAGATTCACCCAAGCATCACATCCAAACCACCCTTAAACACACCCAGACTGGGTGACTCCACCACCTCCCTGGGCAGTTCATTCCAGTGCCTCAACACTCTGTGAAAAACTTTTTCCTAATAAAAAAACTTCTAGTTTTAGCTTTCCTCTGTTATTAATAGAAAGGCGAGAGGTAGCTGGATTTTGTATTTCAATACAAAACTGGATTTGGGATTGAATATATTTTCACAGAAACATCAATTTGTAAACAAATAAAATAACCCCAAACCTCAGCAAAATAACAACTGCCTAAAGATTTAGGCCATGTGTTCTTTTGAGTTGATAGTTGAGGTTTCCAGCCTTGGATCATTTTTCAGCATGGCTGGATCTGGTCTTTGTTGTTTTTAGCTTAGCTGTGCCTAGGGGTCCCAATTAAAATCAGGGGCGTGCAGTGCCAAGCTGTGACGATGTGTACCAATGTGTACTGTTCCTTTCCTGAGGACTTTACAACACAGGCACATCCTACAAAACCAACTTTCCAGCTTTTCTCCTCTTTCCTTTTAACAGCATTATCAAAAAGTCTTTTTAAAAAACCTGTATGCCATGAATGTTGACTATACCTGTCCCAGGCAAAGCTTAAAAACCCCCCAAAGGAAGAAACTTTAGTTTCATGTAGAATGCATGTCATTTCTGTGAATTCTTTTTACTCCTACTGCTACCTTACTCTTTCCTTGCCATTTGAAGATGGAGACTTTCACAAGTGGTATGTGATAGGCAATCCAGTTATAATAAAGTTGCAGTGCCATCAATTAATTGCATTATCAAAAAGCCAATTGCTTAATGCACTTGAGCTGGAACTTGCTGCAGGCGCAGTGAGGAAGTAACTCGCTCTGTGATGAATGGTACTTAGAGTTAAAATCAAATAGCCTGCTCTGCAAAGGTATATTGGCATTTGCTTTTTGCTTTAACTGCAGAATTGTTTCATGGCAAAAAAAGAAAAGACTGAGAGGCCAATAACAATTGGCTTGGCTTTGCATAATATTGTCTTATCCTTGCTATAAGTCTTCACCGATATCAGATTCTCAGGACAAAAAGCTCACAGACAATTCCAAGCTCATTTTTGAGAATATCAAGCTTTGAGATTCTGAAATGATCCTGGCATTAAAAGATCTTAAATAAGCTTCTTCATCTCTGATATTGCTGCAACAGACTCTCTTTAGGGATCATGCAAACAAAGTACAGCTGCAAGATGTATTGGGAAGTGAATATATTTTATTTTCCATGTTTTCTCCACAGAGAAATAAAATTCTGTCACTTCTGGGTGGTCAGGGAATAAGGTGTAGAGCTAAGAAGCACAACATCTGGGTTTTGTTTCTCTATCCTCATATCTGTTCTTGGTTCATGGCAGGACCCTAAAGATGTTAACAGAAACCCAATATTTGTCATCTAAGTATTTGTGTATATATATATAAATGAACTTCCTTTTAATTATTACTTTC
Organism: Eubucco bourcierii; assembly: GCA_013396675.1. Lineage (NCBI taxonomy): Eukaryota > Metazoa > Chordata > Aves > Piciformes > Ramphastidae > Eubucco > Eubucco bourcierii. The sequence goes on from VWZE01010438.1 coordinate 207,672, forward strand.
TATTGGTTTAAGCCATGGAGTACCTACTGATCTAAGTACTGTTTTTTAATGCTCTACAGTTTTAAAACATTGGTGAGCACTTTTCACTTATGAGCCTCAAGGAATACCACAAAGCCCACTGGACCCAGTGAGGAGGAGGCTCAGGGGGGATCTTATTGCTGTCTACAGCTACCTGAAAGGAGATTGTAGGCAGGTGGGGGACAGTTTCTTCTCCCAGGCAACCAGTGACAGACAGAATGAGGGGACACAGTCTCAAGTTGTGTCAAAGTCTGTGTAGGCTGGATGTTAGGAAGAAGTTCTTCACAGAAAGAGTGAGTGGCATTGGAATGGGCTGCCCAGAGTCACCATCCCTGGAAGTGTTTAAAAAGAGACTGGATGAGGCACTTAGTGCCATGATTTAGCTGATTAGATACTGTTGTGTAATAGGTTGGACTTGATGATCTTGAAGGTCTTTTCCAACGTGATTTCACAGAATCACAGAATGTTAGGGACTGTAAGTGACTTTGAAAGCTCATCCAGTCCAACCCCTCTGCAGAGCAGCATCACCTAGATCAGATCACACAGGAACTCGTCCAGGTGGGTTTTGGATCTCCAGACAGGGAGACTCCACAACAACCCTGGGCAGCCTGATCTTGTGATTCTGTGAACTGAGTCCCAGAATCCTCTTTGTGAGACACCGATAATCTCACCATGAAGTCTTGGAGACATCTGTGTGGGAGAGCCAAAACTTTATTGCATTCACATAGTGAGTTAGTAAGAGGCTCAGCAATGCATGAGTCCTGATTACTAGTCAGCTAGGCTAACTATTAAGCACATTCTGTCAGCTCCAGCTTTGTGGAGTTATAAGAACCAGCAAAAAACCAGAGCAGAACTTATTTTTATGAACTGACAGGCTTATACTACCCACTCTGTGTGAATTCACATTGCTGCTTCTGAAATTTGCCTACAGAAAATCACAGAGCTTGCTGGTAGGCAAATTAACAGGGGTTTCACTAAGACAAAAAAGGGGGAGTAATTTTTTTTTTCTGCCTTCAATAAAACAAAAATGCCTTACCTAAAACCCAACCAAAACCTCACAATCTGTTTTATCTCCATTCTCATTTACTCTTATTTATTATGTTGCCTAGCATGAAATAATAAAATCAGTACTATTATGAATGATTTCAGTTAGTTATGCAACACTGTGTTTAAGACCAGAGTGCTCCATCCATTCACTGAAACTGATTTCTGGGGTTTTTTTTTGGTTATCAAAGCTGTCTGTATTACTGGTCTGGCTAAAGTTTTGATACAGCTGTGAGGACTTTCTAGTCCTCAATCTTTGTTGAACTTCTGAACTTCTGTTTTCTATGAGAAACAAAATAAAATAGACCCAGAGTCTACTAAAGGACTTGATTTGGTTTTTTTTTTATGTCTGCCTGCCCTCTGGAATAGTAAATTTTTTTTTTTTTTTCTTTCCTGGATACTTTTATATTCAGACAGGTATGGTCTTGATAATACTCAACGCAAAGGAGCCCATGTTAACCCTTAGGAGCTTGTGAATGCTTTCTACCTCCTTGCTCTGGGCATGCAGCTCTGAGTTGTGTTTCATTTAAAGATAAGACTTGCATGACTGAGCTTCCATGCAAAAGGCATTCTGGTGTGGACCAGAAGGTATTTCCTAGCAGTGTTGGTGTGCCTCAGTCTGGCAGTCTGTGAGAACTCACAACTCTTCTAGCCTGACTTTCTCCTGCTGCTTAGGCCCATACAGCCTGACTTATTTCTCCACCTCCTACTATTGTGTAGAAAGAGCTGACCTTTTGTGTTCTAACTTATAAATAAGAGAGAGGAACTTTCTGGACATTCTTTTGAACATAGAGTGAATGAGCAGGGCTTTGATAGTGAAAGGAATATAATGATGAAGTCTATATCATCCATTGCTTTGCTAATTGGTATTAAAAGCTAATACATTAACAATTTCTCACTCTCTGTTCCCTTTGCCTTCTGCCTTCCACCTCCTTGCTGCTTCCCTGTGCATGGCTGAATACTAACCTTGACTTAACTGATAACATGTGAGGCCTTGCTGGTTGAGGGTGTTGGCCTCTTTTGGGCTTTCCTTGTCCACAGGGAGAGGATTTGATTTCTGTATTATTTCTAATTGTATATAATTTGCATCAGCAATAGTGTGGCCAGCAGGAGCAGGGAGGTCATTCTCCCCCTGGACTCTGCACTGCTTAGGCCACACCTTGAGTCCTGTGTCCAGTTCTGGGCCCCTCAATTGAAGAAGGACATTGAGGTGCTTGAGTGTGTCCAGAGAAGGGCAATGAGGCTGGGGAGAGGCCTGGAGCACAGCCCTATGGAGAGAGGCTGAGGGAGCTGGGATTGGTTAGCCTGGAGAAGAGGAGGCTCAGGGGAGACCTTCTTGCTGTCTACAGCTACCTGAAGGGTGCTTGTAGCCAGGAGGAGGTTGCTTTCTTCTCTCAGGCAAGCAGCACCAGAACAAGAGGACACAGTCTCAAGCTGTGCCAGGGGAAGTTTAGGCTGGAGGTGAGCAGAAAGTTCTTGCCTGAGAGAGTCATTGAGTGCTGGAATGGGCTGCCCAGGGAGGTGGTGGAGTCACCGTCCCTGGAGGTGTTCAGGGTGGGTTTGGACGTGGCACTTGGTGCCATGGTCTGGTCTTGAGGTGTGTGGTATCGGGTTGGACTTGATGAGCTTTGAGGTCTCTTCCAACCTTGGTGATACTGTGTGTGATAATTGTAAATACATGTAAATATACTTTGTATATATGCTTGTGGATCTAGCTTGCTGTAAAACACAGCTTTATTTTGCTCCAATCCTTCTGAGCTACTCTGGCAATTTCAGTTTTATTTGGGGGGTAATTCCTAAACCCACCACATGTAGCTTTTGGGGGCAGGGACTGTCAGCCAGAAGGTGCTGAAACAAGTCATCATCAGCAGAATTTATTTCACTCCTTCAGATATTAACTATCACATGCACTACAGAAAAAGCTTGGTTTTGGCAATAGGAAGGTTTCTGTTACTTTCCACTCATCTAGTTTAATTCCATTAATGGATAATCTTTGGTGTGCTTATATGTATGTCTAGGCAAGTTTTCCTTTCTGATGTTGGAGAGGTAACTCTTAAAGTTTGTAGTGGCTGTGTGTGGCAAACAGCTTGTTCCCTGCAGCTCAGAGCCCTTATTAATAACTGCTGATCAGCAGTTTGTGATTTGTTTAGAGTCATTGGTTTTATGAAATTGTTTTTGAAGTGTATATGCATAACTCTTGACAAGGTGAATGTTCATAGGCTGTTTAATATGGATGTTTGAGATCATCAAAGATTCTAAGCTCATGAGTCTTGTTGGAACTTTCAAAATCACGGAGTGTCAGGGGCTGGAAGGGACCTCAGAAGATTGTCCAGTCCAACCCCCCCACTGCCAGAGCAGGATCACCTATACCAGATCACACAGTAATGTATCCAGGTGGGCTTTGAATATTTTCAGAGAGGGATTCTCCACAACCCCCCTGGGAAGCCTGTTCCAGTGTTCTGTGAACCTCACAGGGAAAAAATTCCTCCTCGTGTTTCTATGGAACTTCCTATACCTCAGCTTCCACCCATTGCCCCTTGTCCTGTCATTTGACATCACCAAGCAGAGCCTGGCTCCAGCCTCTTGGCACTCACTCGTTACATATTAATAAGCATTAATGAAGGATGGTACCTAAGCACCCTCAAGGATATAGTTACAAGTGAAATCCCAGAGGAAGAGAAAGATTTTTAGGACATACTTTTGAAATATATAAAAACCTAAACAACACACTCCCCCAAAAAAACCCCAAAGCAACAACAAAAAGAACCCAAACCAACCAACCAAAATCAATCCACCACTATCACCAAAAAACAAACAAAAAAACCACCCTCCAAAACCCAAACCAAAACAAAAAAGCCCCCAAACAAAACAAAATTCAAGTCTCAAAAAACTTAAAACCTAAAGCAAAGGTTTAAGAAGTGTGAATTTTAATGGTGAGAAGCAGTAGCTGGTGTTGTAAAACACATATAGGTTTTGAACCCACCATTCAAAAGACTTCCAGATAGTTCATCTCATTTGGATCCTGGCCATGTCAGGGTGGTTTTGAATGGAAAGACCTTTAGGCACGATTAGCATGGAGTCCTTGGCCAGAGGTGTAGAGAAGTTTGTGTGTCAGAGAGGTGTGTAAGCAAGGTTGTCTGCTCCTTTGTGCCTCGCCCTTCTGTTTGAGGGTCTCTGGCCTGCCTTAGCTCATGGGACTGCTTTGTTCTGGAGAGGTGCTAAAATCATAGAATCATAGAATGGTAAGGTTGGAAGGTACCTCAAGGATCATCTAGTTCCAACCCCCTGGTTGGACACCTCCCACTAGCACAGGTCACTCAAGGCCTCATCCAACCTGACCTTGAACACCTCCAGGGAGGGAGCAGCCACAACCTCCCTGGGCAACCTGTTCCAGTGCCTCACCACCCTCACTGGAAAGAACTTTCTCCTAACATCCAGTCTAAATCTTCCCTCTGCCAGTTCAAACCCATTGCCCCTTGTCTTGTCATTGCAAGACCTTGTCAATAGTCCCTCCCCAACCTTCCTGTAGGCCCCTTTCAGATACTGGAAGGCTACTCTAAGGTCTCCTGGAAGCCTTCTCTTCTGCAGGCTGCAGAACCCCAACTCTCAGCCTGTCCTCATAGCAGAGCTGCTGCAGCCCTCTGAGCATCCTTGCGGCCTCCTCTGGAAACACTCCAACAGTTCCATGTCCTTCCTGTGCTGAGGGCTCCAGAACTGCACACAGGACTCCAGGTGGGGTCTGACAAGAGCAGAGTAAAGGGGCAGAATCCCCTCCCTTGCCCTTCTGGCCAAGCTTCTCTTGATGCAGCCTAGGACTCGGTTGCTGTTTGGGCTGCCTGTGCACACTGCAGGCTCATGTTGAGCTTTTCATCAACCCAGACCCCAAGGTCCTTTTCCTCAGGACTGCTCTCCAGCCATTTACCACCCAACCTGTATTTGTGCTTGGGATTGCTTGTTTCACTGTGTCCCCTTCCCTCCTTGTCTCTCAAGTTGCCTGCTTGGTGTAACTGCACCTCTTTTCTACACCTCTACAGAGAATTATGTCCTCTCTGGAAAAATGAGAGTTTCTACCCTTTTGCATTGAGCAGAGAAATCCTTCAGGAATGTAATGTGAGCTTGGTGGCTGCTCATTTCACTGCAGGATTACAGAACTGAAAGGTCTAGGAATAAAAACTACAGCCCATTTTTGATACAACTGGCTGACAAATTCAGATTTCCACACCTATTAATGAATACCTACTCTCCCCCACGCCCTGGCCTGCAGGCTTGGAGGTGAACAGACAGGAAAGTATATCTTAGGAACAGCTACAAATGATCCTCATGGTTTATTTAAGAGCTTTGTCCTGAAGGAGTGACACAGTAACTTTGGCTGTGACCTTCCTCGTGGCTGCTGGCTGTTACACAGAGCAATTCTGGAATTCATTTGCTGCTCTGACTCAGCGATGCTGACGTGGAAGACCTGCCTTAATCAGTGCAGGAAATTTGCACTCACAAGCTGGTCTGTAGGCTTTTCCCTTTTTAATAAGGTCTTCTGAAATGTGCCTCTTTGTAGCAGGAGAAGAAAGCCTGAGGATTTTCCCTGCTAGGACCTCTCAACAGACCTTAGAGAGGAGCTTAATAGTGCTAATTATGCTCAGTGCTAGCGGCGTCACTTAAATCAGGGCAACTCTCTACACTTATTAGCTGCGCTGCACTTAACCTGCATCAGCACTGGCAGGACTGTGGAAATGGAACGTGGAGCTGCAGCTGCATTCTCTTGAAGTCCTCAAGGATTACTGCACAGCTCACTGGCATGACAACAGTATGCAGAGCTCTGTGTTGCGAAGTAAACACAACACATTTGCATATCAGTTGCATCTCAGTTGTAGAGCAGCCATAATTTTTTTGATAGGCTGCGATGTAATTTTTCATTTGTCTGTGGTGGTTTGCCTGGGTAGCACCAAGTGCAAAGTGGAATGGCACTTGGCATTGCCATGCAGTCCTGCTTTAAGGTGTTTGAGTCCTGACACATAGCATACAGTTTTTTACCCTCCAGCATAGCCCCTGTCGTGAAGAAGCATCAAAAGTGGGAAAAAATCATAGAATCATAGAATGGGAAGTTTGGAAGGGACCTCAAGGATCATCTAGTTCCAACCCCCTACCATAGGCAGGGACACCTCCCACTAGCACAGCTCACTCAAGGCCTCCTCCAATCTGGCCTTGAACCCCTCCAGGGAGGGAGCAGCCACAACCTCCCTGGGCAACCCATTCCAGTGCCTCACCACCCTCACTGGAAAGAACTTCCTCCTGACATCCAGTCTAAATCTCCCCTCTGCCAGTTCAAACCCATTGCCCCTTGTCCTGTCATTGCAGGACCTTGTAAATAATCCTTCCCCAGCCTTCCTGTAGGCCCCCTTCAGATACTGGAAGGCTACTATTGGGTCCCCTCAAAGCCTTCTCTTCTCCAGGCTGAAGAGATCCAACTCTCTCAGCCTGTTCTCATAGGAGAGCTGCTCCAGCCCTCTAATCATCTTTGTGGCCCTCCTCTGGACCCACTCCAACACTTCCATGTCCTTCCTGTGCTGAGGGCTCCAGAACTGCACACAGTACTCCAGGTGGGGTCTGACAAGAGCAGAGTGAAGGGGCAGAATCACCTCCCTTGCCCTGCTGACCACGCTTCTCTTGATGTAGCCCAGGACTCAAATGAATGGTTATTTTCTAAGACTCATGAAGGAAACCATCAAAACAACCACCTCCATGTGAGCTGAACCAGATTTAAGTTGGCAGAAAGCAAATGACAATCCATAATTTACTCGACTCCCTCACCCATCCGTTCCTCCGCACTTAGGAAAAACCTTAATCAAAATATTTGAAGGTAGTTGACAGAGCTGAAAGTGAGTAGCTTCAGCCAAACACCAAGAAATTGGTGTGATGTTCCAGATCCTTTGCTTCTATAAATGGACAAAGTATCTCAGCAAACTCCAGTGGAGTTTAGCTGTTTTAAACTGCCTGAGAATATAGCCTCAGATAGTTTACGTTATCCTGGTTACGCTTTAAGTGCTACTTTATGGCTTTGCATCTTTGTGATGGAAACAGGTTTTAGGGTTTGGGTTTTGAGAGCGCAAAAGGCAGCAGATCAAGCTGCTGTTGTAAACTCTGCCACTGATTGCTAGGAAAAGGGAAGTGGATGCCATCAGGAATAGCTGCATACCACCCAGAGACTCAAAATGTTAGAAGGAATCGTCTTTGTTAGAGGAATTTACGCGTAGTGGTTGAACTGTATGTTCTGCTAGGATGCATGTTGAAGCTTCCCAACCCCATCTCTGACTTGTGAGCTCTTGATCACTGCCTTATTTTCACCCAGTAAATATAGAATGACATGCATCTGCTTCCTTTAATCAAGTAAATTGATTGAATTACTACTATTCTAGTTGAATGGTTGCACTTTATCTGATTTGCACAGACTCTGGTGGTAAACTTTTTAATTCATAGCTGTTTGTATAGCTACTTGGCTGCTTTTTTTTTTTTTCTTTACTACTTTGTACCATTTGTTTCTTATTTTACTGTTGCATTTTTATTCTAGTTACCCGTTTCAGATGAGTTGTGGGGACATGCTCACGATTTCATGGACATAAAAATGATGCCAGAGCAATAATCATAACAAGTATCTGTCAAAGTCATATTGCCATGTCATTTTACTTAAGATAAAAGTCAAGCATGGTCACTGACAAAACTATTGTCTTTTAATCCCCCCCTCCCCCAAACTTTAATCTTTAAAATTAGGCAGCAGAAACAAAGACATAAACCAATATTTACCAATAAAGGTGAATGAAAAAAAAAAAAGAAAAAAAAATTCCTTTTAGCTTAAAAAATATTCAGCAGAAAAGTATTCTTATGGATCCTCTGTCCTGCTGCTTCTGCTGGGAAATATCTTTAGTTATGGATGTGTCAGAATAGAGATACAACCTGGATGTGCTCTGAAGGTCCAATAATAGTGTGCTCCTGAGATGACAAAGTCATGGTTATTTTTCACCACCCTTTATGATGTGATGTGTGCATTTTTAATGGACACATATGGCTTATTTTCATCCTCCCTTTCTATCCAAGCACGTCAGACATTTGGTCTGAAAATTTCCCATCTTCATGACATATTTTTCCTCGGGCACTATGTAATATCTAGTGAATGACAAATGACCACATCATGGACAAAGCAGGCAGGAGGCTCTTTCTCATATGAAGCTGTTCTTTTTATATCCCCTCTGTCTTCCCACTGACAAAACATAAATATGCATGTGCAGAGCTGATGCAGGCTCAGTCTATCTGAGTTGGGGGGTGAGGAACACCCCAGTCTGCAGACACATGGTTCCTGGGCAGAGCAATCTTCTCTCTCGAGGGATTCTTTGTCACGGTGAGGTAGTGAAGCACTCAGCTTGTCATTAGGAGGGAAATAAGGACCCCTGTGGTAAGAAATGGTCAACATTCAGTGAATGTCATTTGGTCCCAAATACTGAGAGAGTGAATAGGGTTTCTTCTTCTGTAAAATCCATCTCTTCAAAAGAGATGACTCAAAACTCATGTCTAATTTGTCATTACCAAAGTCCTGGTCTTGAATGCAGCTGCAGAAAGCCCTGTGCTGAGCAGAAGGAGCCCTTTCGATGGGTGAGAGCAATGGAAAGCTAGTTTGGGAGGAGTGGGTGGATGCTTGGAGAGAACTTGAGTTCCTCCTGCTCCCAGTGGGTGAGGGAGGACCCACATACATAAAAAAGGACTGAACTCCAGAATCTCTCAGCAGATTGTAGAAAATACATTTCAACTTTACACAGAGATTGAAAGAAAGTGTGGGAAAGGTCTGTGAAAGGCAGGCAAATGTGTTGGTTTTGACTCTCGTGGGCTTCAGGGTGATATTTGGCATCACAGGGTAAATAAAGTGACATTCTGAAGATCAGAAAGCTGGTCAGGAGCCCCCAGGTCTCTCTGACTTCCATGCCAACACTCCATGCATCAGCCATACAAGTGCCAAAAGGTGTACAGCCTGAAGTATAAATAGACATATGGCACTGCAGAGCTGGCACCTCGTGCAGAGCAGACGTCACCGGGCAGGTTAGGACTGCAGCCCTCTGTTCTCTCCTTGGCATCAGCCTTTTGTGCCCAGAGCCCTTCCGGGCAGCCTGTCCTTCTGACAGATGGGTGTACACACGTGCTACTTGGAAACATAGCTGGGCACCACTTGTGTTCATTCAAGAGCAGCCAAACTGACTGGGAGGGGGAGGAAAATTGCTCATGGCGAGGGTCTTTGCCCACAGTTTACCTTGGAGTGTCTCATCTCTGTGTATCTTTCCCACACCAGACTCAGGTACTGTATGAAGCATTTGAGGTAGTTTGCTGTTGTTCAGTTGGATTAGCCATGGATAATAGAAGTTGCAACTGGGGAAATAACTACCACAGGGTTTATAACCAACACTACAGATGACCAGCAGGGCAAGGGAGGTGATTCTGCCCCTTTACTCTGCTCTTGTCAGACCCCACTTGGAGTACTGTGTGCAGTTCTGGAACCCTCAGCACAGGAAGGACATGGAAGTGTTGGAGCAGGTCCAGAGGAGGGCCGCAAGGATGCTCAGAGGGCTGGAGCAGCTCTCCTATGAGGACAGGCTGAGAGAGTTGGGGCTCTGCAGCCTGCAGAAGAGAAGGCTTAGAAGAGACCTTAGAGTAACCTTCCAGTATCTGAAGGGGGCCTACAGGAAGGCTGGGGAGGGACTATTGACAAGGTCTTGTAATGCCAGGACAAGGGGTAATGGGTTTGAAGTGGCAGAGGGGAGATTTAGACTGGATATTAGGAGGAAGTTGTTTGCAGTGAGGGTGGTGAGACACTGGCACAGGTGGGCCAGGGAGGTTGTGGCTGCTCCCTCCCTGGAGGGGTTCAAGGCCAGGTTGGAGGAGGAGGCCTTGAGTGAGCTGTACTAGTGGGAGGTGTCCCTGCCTATGGCAGGGGGTTGGAACTAGACGATCCTTGAGGTCCATTCCGACCTTACCATTCTATGATTCTATGTGCTGGGTGATTTCCAGTACAGATCTTGCCGTAGAGGCCCAAGGAGATGAGGGGTAATAGGGACTGCCTAGGATAAGGGTGGTGGCAGGCTCACTGCAACTTAGCTCCCCAATTTCCTTCCATAATTTAATCCTCTCTCATTCTCAGTTTTGCTTTCAGACCAGAATGTATGCCATTATTCATGCAGTGAATTAGCAATACTGACAAGTGGAGGACTTAATAGATAGTGCTTTCTGGAGTTGTAAAACTAATGCTCTCTGAGAGGGGAAAAAAAAACCATAGTTTTGAAGATGAGCTTAGTTCTGCTTTCTGAATCATCATACAAAGCAATATATGCTGCTGTTCTAAACTCACATGTCTGTCTAGATTGTTTGGGATAAAAACAGGCAGTAGAAGAGCCTCTGAATATGCTTAGCATGTATCCTGCCATGCACATTTGTATTGTAGCAGGACTGAGTCCACACTGTTTCCCCTTTTCTCTTAACTTCTGGAATGTGACATAACAAAATAACCTGAGTTTTATTTTGGGACAAATTGTTTGTAACTGGTACAGTATATCCATGAATTCATATGCATTTACTTGAGGTGGGTTGTTTATGTAATGCTTTGTCAACACTGTGGCACATCCTTCTGTGTTCAGACTTACACTAGGCTCAACACATTTCACTGTGACAAATGTTTCTCTTGCATTTGTTTCTTATATTATCCGAGCAGCAAATATACTTTGGGAGGGTTCACTGCATCCTATAATTCCAACAAAGTGTTTTTGCTGAGCTACATTTATTGCATTTCTTGAATCCTCCTTTCTCTCAATAAAGCAGTATTTTGACCACAGATGTGCAACTCCACCTTCACAGGCTGTATTGCTGCTGCTCAGCTCTTCTTAAGTACCCACACCAACTAGTTCCATCTAACACAGGCTGAGAAAGATTACAGTGCTCCTGCTGAATAAATGTTGTGCAGCTGTGGACATTTCATGCCCAGAAGAGTCCTAAGGCTTCCTGTTTAGACAAATGGTATTCTGAAAGCAATCACTGTTACTCTTTGCCAACACCCAGTTCTGGGAGGTAACAAATAGCACTTTGATGCTGCCGGGATCAGCCTTTATGGTGCCATATGCCAGCCAATTATCTCAGTGTCATTAGGCACAGAGCTAGTGTTTCCCACATGCCCAGATCATGCAATTAATGTACTTATGTGAAAGGGGATTGCAATGTAGCAAAGACAAATCAGAGGGTAGGCCTAGCTTGTCCAGCTAACTTTGTTTGCCAGGAAAAAGGAGCTCTGCTGATGGTGGCTAAGGCCAGCAAGTGGAAGCTGTGTTGGTCTGTGCATCCTAGAATCACAGGAAAATTGGAAAGAGATGTATTCCAAACTCCTTCTGTATCTCCCACTCCCTCAAATCCAATGTCAGCCAGGAACTTGGGATGGTTGTATCTAATAAATGCTGGGGTGGTCTAATTTGAGGAAGAGGAGGATAAAGGGAGACCTCACTGCTGTCTACAACTACTGGAAAGGACGTTGTGGAGAGGTTGGTGCTAGTCTCTTCTCACAGGTAAATAGTGATAGAACAAGAGGAAATGGCTTCAAATTGCAACTGGGTAGGTTTAGACTGGACATTAGGAAAAATGTTTTCCCAGCAAGAGTGGTCAGACATTGGAATAGGCTGCCCAGGGATGTGATTGAGACACTCACCCTGGATGTGTTTAAAAGTCAATTGGATGTGGTGCTTGGGGATATGGTATAGGGTAAACCTTATAGAGTAGTGTTATTACTTGGACTGGTGATCCTGAAGGTCTTTTCCAACTGGAATGATTCTGTGATTCTGTGAAGTCACTGATAATGATCTTCAGCAGCATCACCACCACAGTCTTGGTGTCTTAACTTCAGTCATGTCCGTGGAGTACTCAGAGTGGGCTAGTTGCTGTTGCCTCTTGAGTGAATTTATAGCCTGTTTTGGGAGAAGTGTGCTGGTGCAGCTGGGCTGTGATCAAGACCTAAATTTAAAAGTAGATCAGATAGATCTGAATCAGTGTGAATACAGCCAATGGGAGTTGAAGGTGATGCACAGCAGCTAGGAAAACCTCCTTTCCTCAGACATTGCTGATTTCTTGGGCAACTCTCACTTGCAGTCTTTCTCCTTCTGAGTTGCTTTTTTCTCATAGCCCCTTGAATTCTGCTTAGTTTGAAGGAGACCAAGTTATTTGTATTTATATATCTTTGGGGATAGAGAGTATCTAGAGGAAGTGTGGGGGTTTCTAACTTCTGCTACAGGAGAGGAATCAAGGTTAGGTGAAAGATGTAGCTGAATGACTGAGGTGCAGGAAGAAGAAAATGAAAACTTTGTAGGATTCAATCTGTGAAGTTGTTACGAATGATGCAAATTTAATAACAGATTAATTTTGATATGCAAGCAAAGATTGTTAATAACTATGAAAACTGTTTATTGACATTAACTCTCAACAGAAAGCTTATTTACAAGGTTTGAAATGCGTGGTTTGGATACTTACACACACAGGGAACAGGCAAAACTAGAACACTTTAAGAAGTAAGTAGCAGATGCAAATGTTATACTGGAAGAGAAGGTTCTTGCAGTCAATATACCACTTGTGGTTAATTTTACAGCTTATCCACTAGATGGGCTCAGGAAGCTCCTTTCTGCTTATGGCAGAAGGCAGTTAGTGAATTACAAGAGGCTTTAAATATTTACTCTCAAAAATTATTTCCCAACTCAACGGGCCTAGCTACAGCTTCAAACAGTACCCAAATACTTGCAGAGGGTGCTGTCAATGTCTTGTGAGCCTCTGAGGCTTCTGATTCTTCCCAGGCTTCACAGGGTGCTGGGGAAAGGAGGCAGATGACCTCTGACCTTATCCTGGCTCCTCTGGAAGATCTGTGTGTCTCTTGTCTTGGCAGGAGAATTTCAGGTGTAGGCAGGATGCAATGCAATGTGCAGCCTCAGCACAATGTTATGTTGGCTATGCAGGCCAATAGCATGGAGGCATTTAGAGCCCCTTCCTGCTAAACTCCAAGCAGGCAGTTTCCAGGCAGTTCAGCAGAGCTAACATATAGCTTAGCATAATGCTGCAGAAGGCAATGGCAGAATCACTGCCAGAGGCAGAGAGCAACGGCGGCAGCAGGCATGAATACAAGGACAGAGCACGTTGTGTCACCTGCTCATCTCTTTTTTATCAGTACAGCCCAAGACTAATGGGCCTTTGGACACAGACAAGCCAATCAGAGTGGCAATTAGCCAAACCTGATCATATCAGGTGAAACCATAGGCTTGCTTTACCTAAATTTGGGAAAAACATAGGCCTTGTATGAGGCAGGCACAAGCCAAGTGTATGCACATTGTAAGCCACAGGCTACAAACAGGAGCAAAACAAGTGTGGGTGAGCCAGAGTCCTTAGACTCAGTGGCTCCAGGTTCTCCAGGTTGCTCAGGGAGGTTGTGGCTGCTCCCTCCCTGGAGGTGTTCATGGCCAGGTTGGAGGAGGAGGCCTTGAGTAACCTGTTCTAGTGGGAGGTGTCCCTGCCTATGGCAGGGGGTTGGAACTAGATGATCCTTGAGGTCCCTTCCAACCTTACCGTTCTATGAGTCTATGACTCTGTCCTCTTTCCTGAGCTGCNTCTATGACTCTGTCCTCTTTCCTGCAGCTGCCTCTCCCCATAACAGAAGGAAGGAGAGCAGAAAAACATGTCTGGGCAGGCCTGTTTAGGCCTACCACAACAGAAATACATTCTCTGTCAGTGGACTCTAGGTCTGAGCTGAAGGGATCCAGTAGACTCAGCCTTGTGTTTGCAGAGTTTTGTGCTTAGAAAGGATTTCCAACAGAAAACGTTGCTCAACGTATTTTGTCTGTTTGCCTCCACGTTCACAGTATAGTTATTGAGGAACCTATTCTGTGATTCACTTAAAAAATTTAGCCTGAGATGAAATAAAAATCTGAAGCTGTTCTGAGCTGTTTGGTGAATTGTGAAGGACAGGCAAGTCTTACCAGTCTCCATCTGAAATCAGTGGGGTGAGAGAGAAGAGCATTTATAAAGGATGCTTTGAAATGCTACATTAGGTTTCTTCTGCTTTGATTTGCCCTCTGGAGGAACCTTCTCCTTCCCACTGATTATGGATGATTATGCTCACTATGCCAAAGCTAGCCTTTGTGAGTCCACCCCCAGCCTTCATGACAGACAATTATTGCAGCTCTGACTGACTGGGTTGCAGTGAGAGAAGGCACAAGCTCCTTGTTCCACCAGTGGATCCCCTCTTTGTCAGGCCATGCTGATTTTTGCTTTTCTCTGAGCTGTTAGCCTCTTAAATGTTGATAATTGAAGGCTGTTGTGTACAAATGAGCTGTTGTATTATGATTATTTATTGTGTAAAGCCCCATTTATTCCCCATTCCCAAAGAACATCTTAATTTCCTGTTACACTTCTGCATCTGTTGCTCATTATAGTGTTTTCTAGTCAGATGTTTTGGTTCTTGGAAGCACGTGTCCTGAGCACATCTATCTCTGTGCATGGTGAAAGTGCCCAAATGAAATCCTCTGGGGTTTTGAAGGTGTGCATCAAGTTGGATATTTCTTTGAGCATTTCTAACTGCTAGTAACTACTGACTTTTCTGACCATCTCTTTCAGTCAGAGCTATCAGACACAACAGCCTTTTGATGGGACCCCAATGCAGATGTCCTCTCTGTGATGTTTGAAAGTAGCATTTTCTAAAAGTGGTGATGTTTTAGGAGTTGCTTGACAGATTATTTTTTTCAGAGGCTTACTCATGCAAGTAAGAACAGTACTGTCAATAAATGTAACCATCAGAGACAGCTGTGGGCTGTGGAGCTACTACAACTAACAACCGCAAGCAAAAACGAGGCTTTCCTAGAAGCCGAAGCTTCTTGAAAGGTTAGATGGAGCCTTGTAACAAAGAAGGCTGTTATTCCCCTCCCCTTAACAGAGTTAATCCTCTCCATTTATGTCTTTCTAGAAAATGGTTATTATTTAAATATCCCTCTTACTGCTCTTCTAATTGCACCTTACTAGGAAAATAGCACTCGTCAGTGTGTGTGTTCACTTCTGCTAAGGATTGGACTCAAGAGCATTGCAGAATGACTCCTCTACTTTACCAGAGATGTCTAAGCAGTATTTCCCTCACCATTACGCAGTGAGAAGCTTTTGAAGGCTGCTCTTGTCCAGCTGTGAGAGCAATTTTAAAACTAACAGGAATGTAAATTATAGAAATCATCTCTCATTTGTTCTGTCCGTGAAAAGCCAGCGTGAGTTTGTACATGCTGCAGACCTGTTTTTGCCTCTCTTGTTCCATCACCCAGGCACTATAATTTTTATTTCTTTCTGAGCACAACGTTTTGAATAACCTTGTAAATAAGAGCAGTTAAATCTGAATAATGTTTAAGGTGTTCATGTCTTCCATAAATTACGTGCTACACATATCCAAGGGAAATCACCAAATGTCACAGACCCTTACCTGACAACAAATGCAAAGCAGAAATCAACAAAGTATTGGTAAAGGAATATGATTTTCTAATGAGATGATGTGAATTGTGCCTTCTTAAGATTAATTCACAGAATGGTAAGGTTGGAAGGGACCTCAAAGATTACCTAGTTCCAACTCCCTGCCATAGGCAGGGACACCTCCCACTAGTACAGCTCACTCAAGGCCTCCTCCAACCTGGCCTTGAACACCTCCAGGGAGGGAGCAGCCACAACCTCCCTGGGCAATCTGTTCCAGTGCCTCACCACCCTCACTGCAAACAACTTCCTCCTAACATCCAGTCTAAATCTTCCCTCTGCCAGTTCAAACCCATTGCCCCTTGTCTTGTCATTGCAAGACCTTGTCAATAGTCCCTCCCCAGCCTTCCTGTAGACCCCCTTCAGATCCTG
>VWZE01010438.1:229038-239741 GCA_013396675.1 Eubucco bourcierii
GGTTTGGACGTGGCACTTGGTGCCATGGTCTGGTCTTGAGGTCTGTGGTGATGGGTTGGACTTGGGTTGGATGATCTGAGTCTGACTCCTAAGTAGTGTTGAGAGTTTACATTTTGTAAGGGAGGTGTAGGTGAACAATATACTGCAGCACTGTTGCAAGCAGCTGCTCTGATGGACCAAATCATTGGGTGTGCATGGGGAGATCTCCTTGCTTCAGTATGCACATACATGGCAGTGGCTGGGGCCAGCAAAATTCACTGATCTAACCCATGCACAATAAGTGTTCCCTTTCCCTCTCCACTTGAGTAACCTGAAAGTAGCACACCTGGAGGAGATTTCTGTGCTGTCTGGCTCAGTTTCTCCTTTTTCATGTCTTTGAAGATCAGGCTGTTGCGCTGTGGTAGAATTCTGCGATTATTCCAAAATGAAAGCTTGGAGTGAGCATGATTGCTGCCAGTAAATACATCAGAGAAGAAAAGGCAAGAGAAGGAGAGTAGCAATTGAAGATGATGAACAGTGTCTGTGGAATAGAGCTTTACCTGGCCAGGAACAAGTTTTGACTGGAGAAGGGATGGTGTTAACCATCACAGCAAGGAGGTTCAGGAAATGATCTCTTAAAAGGTAATGGAGCACCAGACACACTACTAAGTTTTCAGATGGACTTGACATGTTTGGGAGAGATGATCTGGTATCTGATTTGGTATTTGACAAATGACACATTGCTTTTGCCAGTGGCTGAGTGTTTTCAGCTCATTGATTCCTCTCCAGTCTCTATCTACATGGATGTAGCTGATTCAGAAAGTGGTGAGAAGTGGGAAAGCATTCTCACATACTCTGATGCTACTTCACTGCTGTAAAAACATTTTCACAGCCTAATGATGATTTTATAATTCCCTGCTGGGGGGGATGAAGTGGAGACAGAGTGGTTTTGTGTTCTGCCATCTCCTCATATCGGGAATAGAAGAGTGATAACTCATGAGAAGGAAAATGTGTCTGACATTCTTCATTATGGTCACTACATTTTCAGGGATGGGTCATAAATGAATGATTGCACCTGCTGATATCCATGTGGGCAGAGATTGTTTTGAAACTGTGTCTGTCTCACTGGTTTATGTGTCTGCACCCTTGGGCTTTTGCCCTCTGAAGTGGATGCTCTTGCTCCCCACATGCTTTCCAACTGCTAGGGGGAAGTGCCATTCTCCACTTAATTGTCATGTTTCTGTACAAGACCATTATACTATAAAATCCTAATTCTGTGCTGTAGTGCCTATCATCTGGTGATTTAAACTTCAGAAGACAATGAAATAGGGCTACTGTGTGCAGTTCTGGAGCCCTCAGCACAGGAAGGACATGGAAGTGTTGGAGTGGGTCCAGAGGAGGCCACCAAGATGCTCAGAGGGCTGCAGCAGCTCTGCTATGAGGACAGGCTGAGAGAGTTTGGGCTCTGCAGCCTGCAGAAGAGAAGGCTTAGAAGAGGCCTTAGAGTAGCCTTCCAGTATCTGAAGGGGGTCTACAGGAAGGCTGGGGAAGGGACTATTGACAAGGTCTTGCAATGCCAGGACAAGGAGCAATGGGTTTGAACTGGCAGAGGGGAGATTTAGACTGGATGTTAGGAGGAAGTTGTTTGCAGTGAGGGTGGTGAGGCACTGGCAGCCCAGGGAGGTTGTGGCTGCTCCCTCCCTGGAGGTGTTCAAGGCCAGATTGGAGGAGGCCTTGAGTGAGCTGTGCTAGTGGGAGGTGTCCCTGCCTATGGCAGGGGGGTTGGAACTAGATGATCTTTCAAGTCACTTCCAACCTTACCATTCTATGATTTTAATAAACTTCATCACCTCCAGGGTGGCACAGTCAGAAATCAGTGATTCATTTGAGAGGACAAGTCATCACTAGCCCTTTTCCATCTAAATAATGTTTGGATTGGTGCTGCAGTTTCAGGTGGACAAAATTTCTGTTCTTATGAGACAATTCATGTTTTTTACTGAGTTTTGTGTTTAAACACTGATCTGTACAGCCAGACTATGAGTTCTCTGACATGCTTAAGAGAGAACTGTTTGTTCCCTGACCATCCTGTTAGGAGTACAGTGGAGCTAAGTCTGTATAGCAAGCAGAGAATGTGTCCCTCGCTGCATCCTATTAAAAATGAGAGCAAACTGTGTACTCTCTACAGATCTTTTTCGAATGTGCCTTCTTAGTTTGAAACTGGCCTCTCTTGGTAATGTGCTCCCCTGGTGTTTCACATTTTGGTGATGTTTAGAGCTGAGAGTGTGGAACCAGGGGTGTTCTTCCACAAATGTTACCATCTCTCTGTGGTTACAGATTGCTGCTTGATGCTGGCTGATGAAATAAATAAGCAGTCACTTGAGGCATTACATTTCCTTTCAGCAGAAGATTAAAACCTAAATTTTCAAAATTAGAATGCTTCCATTCAGTAATCCCTGTGTAATCTCTCTGTTTGGAAGGACTGCTCTGAGTGTAAGGGCAAGCAGCTTTGCCCTTCAAATGAAATGAGAATGTAGGTTCTCTCAAAAACCTCTACTAGGGAAGAGGAGCTGCATGTGCAACATCTTTCCTTGTGCTCTCTTTAGCTCTTTGTTATGAGGTGAGATAGTTTGACTGAATATTCATTTCTGTTGGAACTGCCAAGTTCCTTGCAGTTTTTTGGGTGACTATTAGAGCTCTGTGACAAATGGACTTTTATGATTCAATGGATGGACCAAAGGGAAGAAGATGGAAGGTAAAATGTTTGCCTGAAAGGAAAAGGTTTTGTTTGTTTTGTTTCCATTAACAAAACAAAACAAACCCAAAACCCAAAAACAAACAAAAAAGCACCAAAAAAACCCCAAAACCAAACCAACAACACCACCAAAACCCCAACCAAAGAATGAGCACCAAAACCCCAACCAAACAAAAATCCCAGCAGCAACAAACAAACAAACCCTGAATCTATTTTATTGCAATTAATGATTTCATTCTGAGAAAGTTTAAAACAAAATTTCCCCTCATTATTCCCACCTAATTTTTGGACTGCAAGTATAATTTAACAGAAATCCATGGAAGATCAAGAAGAAAGAGATCAAGCTGGTAAAGAAAAATGTCAGTGGACAACAGAGAATTGAGCATCTGTCATGTAAGAGGAAAAGAGAAGAGTTTAGTGGTTTTTTTAAATGTAAGGAATGAAATGAAGAGAAGATGCAACCAAAGGCTACAAGGGACGTAAAATAAAACATTCAGGCTAAATGGGATCTGACCTAATTACAAATAAGAATAAGGAAGCATGAACTGATTTAAGCTGGGATTTAGGGAATTGTTTGTAACCCTCAAAAGAATGACTGTCAGAAGCAGCTTTTCTGATTGGAGCAATAGAGACAAAATACAAAAGAAACTGTTAGGTGAAGTCAATAAATTTCTATGTGAGGATGACAGAACACTGGAACAGACTGCCCCTTCTCTGGAGACACTCAAAACCTACCTGGGTGAGTTACTGTGTGACCTACTCTAAGTGATCCTACTCTGGCAGGGGGTTTGGACTAGATCTTTCAAGTTCCCTTCCAATCCCTAACATTCTGTGACTCTATGTAGGATTCTGTGATAGCAGAGGACTATAATATCTGGCTGCAAATTCCTGGCTAGTTCTATCTTCATCTAAAGGCCATCTTGGAAAAAAAGGAATCTATCTGAAAGTGTTATCTAATTAGCGATGACTGTCACAGATGAAGTACTACTGAATTGAGTAGAGAAGTAGGTGACAAGGTAATATGGGGTGTGAAGACTGGAAAACTGAACTGCATGGTGTAATGTAAAGAATGATATGGACAGAGGAATCAGTGCACCCTCAGCAAGTTTGCAGATGGCACCAAGCTGTGTGGCACAGTCAACTTGCTAGAGGGCAGGGATCCACCCAGAGAGAGTTAGAGAGGCTGCAGAGGTATGCCCAGGCCAACCTCATGACATTCAACAAGGTCAAGTGTAAGGTCCTGCACCTGGGTAGGCACAATCCCAAGCACAAATACCAGTTGGGTGGTGAATGGCTGAGAGCAGCCCTGAGGAAAAGTGTCTGAGGTGATGTAAAGCTCAACATGAGCCTGCAGTGTGAGTTGCAACCCAGAAAACAACTGTATGCTGGGCTGCATCAAGAGCAGCGCAGGCAGCAGGGCAAGGGAGGGGATTCTGCCCCTTTGCTCTGCTCTTGTCAGACCCCACCTGGAGTACTGTGTGCAGTTCTGGAGCCCTCAGCACAGGAGGGACATGGAAGTGTTGGAGCGGTTCCAGAGAGACCACAAAGATGCTCAGTGGGATGGAGCAGCTCTCCTATGAGGACAGGCTGAGAGAGTTGGGGCTCTGCAGCCTGGAGAAGAGAAGGCTTCGAGGAGACCTTAGAGTAGCCTTCCAGTATCTGAAGGGGGCCTACAGGAAGGCTGGGGAGGGACTATAGACAAGGTCTTGCAATGCCAGGACAAGGGGCAATGGGTTTAAACTGGCAGATAGGGGAGAATGAAACTGGATGTTAGGAGGAAGTTCTTTCCAGTGAGGGTGGTGAGACACTGGCACAGGTTGCCCAGGGAGGTTGTGGCTGCTCCCTCCCTGGAGGTGTTCAAGGCCAGATTGGAGGAGGCCTTGAGTGACCTGTGCTAGTGGGAGGTGTCCCTGCCTATGGCAGGGGGTTGGAACTAGATGATCCTCCTTGAGGTCCCTTCCAACCTTACCATTCTATGAATCTGGGAGATTTAAATCTTTGGACTAAAAAGATGGTACTTGGCACACACAGTTATGAGACGATGAAGAGAAACTGGGATATAATAACTTATTTGAGCAGTAGGTGAATGGAAAAGTGGGGAGAAGTGGAGGTGCCCATGATTGAAGGTGACTGACTTCTTGGGATGGATAAACCTACATTGCTGTGTTGTGAGAGAATAATTTACTGATAGGACTCTGTGGTGAAACTAGAGCACAGCTCCAGGCACGTCCTGAAAATGGTAAATCATTTAATCTTTGAGGTAAAATAACATAGTCAAAGAGCCCACCTGGAGGAGCAGCCAAGCTTTTTGGTTTCTCCTGTTGTGGAGTTAAATGCAAAAGAGGCTGAAGTGTGTTCGTATTGAAAAGGTTCAGGAAGAGCAGGGGAATAGAATGATGAGGAAAAAGGAGGGACAGGACACCAAGAGAAGGAATATGTGGAACTGAGTAAGTGGAGAAGTCAGAGGAAGGTAGCAGAGGTCAACTATCAACTTTTGTGGCAGGGAAGAAGATGGGAAGGTTGAGGGAAGGGACCTGTATGACAGGGAAGGGACAGATAATTTTGAACATGCTCTTTCTGGAGAAAGCACTGAAATCTGTGGCAATTATAATGGAGAAAGAGGAGAAAAAGACTCAGAGATAGAGTGAAAAGGGTAGCTGAAATTGTGGGTTTGGAGTTCAGCTACCCTGGAGAAAGAGGCTAATTTTCTCTAGGAGATGGACAGGCCAGGAGGAGATATCAATACTGTTCACTGGCAGAACTTACTCTGTTCTGGGATCTCCCTGAGGGATACAGGATACATCCAAGAACTGAAATGGAAGTGTTGGGGAGGAATAAGTAAGGAGTAGTGACTGGTTGGACATGCTCTATAAAAGAATAAAGACACCCTGGCTTATGCAAAAAGGATTTGCAGAGCTTTGTTATTCAGGACACAATCATTCTAGATGGATGTATCCTGGTGGCAGGCAGTGTCTGCAGATGATACAGATACAGGTGCCAGATGCTGTCACTCTTTGTTTACCATGAGTAAATGAACAGTATTTCTTGAGTTGCCTTTGTTTTTTTATTACCAATTACTATGAGAAATAATAGCTGAATCTCACCCTGGGTGTTGTTTAGTCATGGTTAACATTATACTTGAGAGATCTTCTACAAGCCTTTAATTCCAGCAGCAGTGCTTCTCTTTTCTGTATTCTGAAGTGTGACAAGAAATCATGAGCACTCTGATCACTCCCCAGCCTATAAAGATCATGGAATCACAGAATGGTTTAAGTTGGAAGGGACCTCAAAGATCATCTAGTTCCAACCTCCTGCCATAGGCAGGGACACCTCCCACTAGAACAGGTCGGTCAAGACCTCATCCAACTTGGCCTTGAACATCTCCAGGGAGGTTCTGGATGTGATCTTTGATCACATTCTGTGATCCACAACCTCCCTGGGCAACCTGTGCCAGTGTTTCATTACCCTCTTTGTAAAGAACTTCTTCCTAACATCCAGTTTCAATCTCCCCTCTGCCAGTTTAAACCCATTACTCCTCCTCCTCTGATTAGAAAACCTTGTAAATAGCCCTTCCCCAACCTTCTTGTAGGCCTCCTTCAGATATTGGAAGGTTACTACAGAATGTGAATGAGACTTTATGTAGTCTCTTCAGTGTATTGATTCCATCTCATCTGTGGACCCATTCCCACCTGACCTTCCCCCAGAAAGATTCCTTTGCTGTTTAGCTTTCTCCAATGAACAATTTCAACCTTATGTCTTGCTTTTAAATGCACTCCTTTTGCAAAGTGACTTTGACTTTCCAAAGGAAACGTGCTGTTGCCAGTTTTCACAGGGCTTTTTTTTTTTTTCCCCAACAAGTTTGTGGGTTTTTTTGTTTTTGTTTTTTTTTTTTTTTTTTTTTTTCAGGAAGGAACAAAAAGTTGAGATGTGTTAGTCCTTGTAGTTATAGAAGACTTGATTGTCTCAGGAGTCAAAAGGCAATTAAAATGAGACTTGATTATCTGGGAATGTCAGGAGTCAAAAGGCAATTAAAATGAATTACACATTTTATTTCCTGGGGTTTGGTGGTTTGGTTTTTTTTTGTTTTCAATATGTGTTTTGGTTGTGTACATGACTCTCTTCCTTGCTGGCAGGGAGCTGAGTGGTCCTTATTTTCAAATACTTTGGGTAATCAATACTTGAATCAATTCACAGAGCACCATCTGTGCAAGTAGAGCAACTGTGCAAGTAAATGTTATCTTCGTATGTTGTGAGAGCAGACGCAGAACGCGAAGGAAAAGAAACCTCTAAATCTCATTCTTCAGTACATTTATACGGACTGAGGAGATTTGTCCTGACAAAAAAATTCCAAAAAATTCTTGTCAGGGTTCTGGAAAATAGTCAGAGTTGACAGATGGTGTACCTAGCTTCAGAGATGAGTATAGACAAAGGGAATCCACTTTATTGCAGGAAGGGGGAAGAAAATGGGATTAAAGAGCTGCCCAAAACCAGAATTTGTTTTCCACAAAATTGAGTGATTAATTTTCTTCTTTTTTTTTTGTTTTTTCTTTTCTTTTCTTTTCTTTTTTTTTTTTTTGTTTTGTTTGTGTGTTCTTCAAATGTCTGCTCAAGCAGAAGCAGAATATCAAAAGGCAGACAGTTTGTCTGGGTTGTCTTGGCTCCATTAAAACCAGAAACTCTGAAGAAAAACAATTGAGTCCAGAACTGCAGCATTCCTGGTTGCCAACTATCACTGTTTGGACCGTTTTCTCCTTTCATAGAATCATAAAATGGTCTGGGTTGGAAGTGACCTCCAAAGGTCATCTAGTCCAGCCCCATCTGCAGTAAGTACAATCACAGAATATTAGAGGTTGGAAGGGACCTCCAAAAATCGAGTTAAACCCCCTTCCAAAGCAGGATCCCCTAGGGTGGTCTGCACAGGAATGCATCCAGGCAGGTTTTGAAAGTTTCCAGAGAAGGAGGCTCCACAACCTCCGTGGGGAGCCTCTTCCAGGGCTCTGCCATCCTCTCTCTAAAGAAGTTTCTCCTCATGTTGAGCTGAAACCTTCTATGTTCCAGTTTGTAGCTGTCGCTCCTTGTCTTACTGTTGCGGACCACTGAAAAGAGATTGACCCCAGCCACTCAACACCCACCCCTAAAATATTTATAGACATTAATGAGATCCCCTCTTAGCCTTCTTTTCTCCAGACTAAGCAGCCCCAGGGACATCCTCAATTAGATCAGATTGTCCAGAGCCCTGTTAAGCCACACCTTGAGTATACCTGGGGCTGGAGACCCAACCACCTCCCTGGGCAACCTGTTCCAGTGTTCCACTATCCTCATGACGAAGAACTTGTCCCTAACATCCAATCCAAGTCTGCTCTTTTCTAGTTTGAAGCCATTGCCCCTTGAAAGGGCATCTAGTTTGAAGGGCATCTAGTTTGAAGACCATCACTGCAGGCCTTTACAAACAGTTTTTCTCCATCCTTCTTGGAGGCCTCCTTCAGATACTGGAAGACTACTCTCAATTACCCACTCGATACTTTTTCTGTTCCATAGTTGCTTCTTGTTAAGCAGTCTTGAAAGCAGATTTCATTGAAAAGTGTGATGCTACTGAGTTATGAGGGTTTGTGACAATAAAATGATGTATCTGCTGAAAATTAACCAAGGTAACCAACTCAGATAATGCTGATGAAGTATTACCTCATTGCTCTGATGTTAACATTGCAAGCTGAGTCCTGGGGTCTTCGACATCCTCATGTTTGTCAAAATATGTTATTTGCTATTCATCTGCTTTGCTATGCTAGTTTCTTTTTTAGCAATGAAATGTTAAATGGAGACCTGTATTTCCCACATTAGCTTCCGTTTCTGTGGAGATTTCTTCTCAATGTCACTCAGCAGAAAGGATCAGCGTTGAAGTTTGATAAAAGTGCTTCTATGTGCTGGGTAGTTAACACAATATGAAATGTCTTTTTACTCACAAAAACTTAATCTTGAGGTTACATCAATTTGATCTGGGTCAACTTGGTTGAACACTGTGCTAGGAAGGGCATTGAAACCTGGACTTGAGAACTGTGTCACTTCCTTCTGGTTGTCAGACTGAAAACACCACTTGAAAAGCTCTCTTCACAACCCTCTGTCCATTTGGTTTAAGCGCAGAATTAAAGGGATGTGTGGGGGGGAAGTATGGAAAGTTACACTTGGGTTTCATGTGGTGATTTGGTTTGGTTTTGCTTATTGCTTGTTTGTGGTTGGGGCTTTTTGGGTGTGTGTTTGTTTGGGATTTTTTTGTTTGTTTGTTTGTTTTCAATTTAATTAAGCTTTGTGTAATAGTTCAGGATGTATTTACCTGTCCTCTGCTTTGTGTCAGTTGATCCTGATCTTATTCTCATAGATGAAACTGTTTGCTTGCTCTTTGTGCCCTTGGCTCAAACCAACTTGATCAGTTGTACTGGAAAGTATTTCTGGGGTAATAGGTGAAAGGATCTGACTGTAAAAGTTTGTTGTGCTTCCATTGTACTTTGTTGTTTTGTTTTTTTTTCCACTCTGTTTACCACATTATACAGTTTCCTTTATAGTCAATACAGCTGCATTTATTCTGTCTTTAGAGAGGTTATAGATTCAGAGGAATTAAAAATAGATTTCCTCTATTCAAAACACAGAAAGATTCCAGAATCAGATTTATTCTTTTTTTTTTTTTTTTTTTTGGCTCTGCTGTACCTNTTTTTTTTTTTTTTTTAGTGGCTCTGCTGTACCTTTCAGCTCAAGGTTGACCTCACCATAGAAGTCTTAGCAATGGTAAACAGAAGAACCAGCATGGCTACTGTTGAGCACAGCACAGATACTGAGATAGATTTTTCTAGGAGCTAGAGCAGTTTCCAGTGAGAAGTAAAGAGAAAAGAAATTATTTCAACACTTTTAAAAAAAAAAAGAAAGAAAGAAAAAAAAAATCAGGCAGAGTTTTTCTTTGCTAAAAAAATTTTCAAATGAGTTTATGCTGCCTCTTGCTTGTCAGCACAAGGGTATGTCAAGAGGAAGAGATGTGCTAATGNTACCTTTCAGCTCAAGGTTGACCTCACCATAGAAGTCTTAGCAATGGTAAACAGAAGAACCAGCATGGCTACTGTTGAGCACAGCACAGATACTGAGAGAGATTTTTCTAGGAGCTAGAGCAGTTTCCAGTGAGAAGTAAAGAGAAAAGAAATTATTTCAACACTTTTAAAAAAAAAAAGAAAGAAAGAAAAAAAAAATCAGGCAGAGTTTTTCTTTGCTAAATAAATTTTCAAATGAGTTTATGCTGCCTCTTGCTTGTGAGCACAAGGGTATGTCAAGAGGAAGAGATGTGCTAATGAATTGAGTGTAAAGGCAGGGTTGGATGTGCATCTAGTCTCCAGCCTGTGAGATGGAAGCATGATTCCAAAATAAAATGGGAAGGGAACTGTATGTACACTGTCTTTCAAATGATTGAACTACAGAGGAGTGTATGTGAGTGGGGTTAGGGGCTAAATTGAGATTATTGGCTACAACTGTTAAAAGGGCAGGCAAGTTGAAAGGAAGGAAGCAGAAAACTGTCTAGAGGCAATGACTGAGAATAACATAGGAAATTTGGCAATTTTGTTTGTTAACTTGCTTAGTAAGAGTGAAAAGATACTTTGCTAAGACCATTCTAACCCCCAAAGATAGTGAAGAGTGATTAAAGACTACTATTTTATATTGTGTTCACCTACATGTCTGGCTTCTGACGTGATGAACATCTGTATATTTAGGTGGATGGTTTGGGAGTAAAATGCAGCTTGCTCAGCTGAATACAGGCATTCTCTCTACTCAGTTTGCAGAGGCTGATGGCTCTAGTGGTTTAAGTGGGGCAAATGCTTTCTGGGATAAAATCATAGAATGGTAAGGTTGGAAGGGACCTCAAGGATCATCTAGTTCCAACCCCCTGCCATAAGCAGGGACACCTCCCACTAGTACAGCTCGTTCAAGGCCTCCTCCA
>VWZE01010438.1:255034-270021 GCA_013396675.1 Eubucco bourcierii
GAGGCCCCTATGGCAGGGGGTTGGAACTAGATGATCCTTGAGGTCCCTTCCAGCCTTACCATTCTATGATTCTATGATTCTCCTGACAGGGACACAGGGAAATCTTAAGCATATCAATAAGGAAAATGTATCAGTACTGTTTTGGTTTATGTCCTTAAAGCAATATAAAGCATACCCCCTTGGGTTACCACATTGGTAGGCACCTGTGCTGATGTAGCATTCAAATAACACCAATTTCAAAGTTTATAACCCTAGGTTGCTTAGAAGTAGGCATGTGGGAGGTGTCCCTGCCTATGGCAGGGGGTTGGAACTAGATGATCCTTGAGGTCCCTTCCAACCTTACCATTCTATGTTTTTATGTTAGAGTGGTGTTTGTGCACTGCTTTGGTTTTGAAAGCACTAATTTGGAAAAAGGTCTGGAGTGATGACAGTTCTATTGTACACTTGAGGGTGCTGATGGATAAGAAGTTCAATAGGAGTTGCCAGTGTACACTTGCAGTCCAGAGAACCAACTGTATCCTGGGTTGCATCAAGAGAAGTGTGGCCAACAGGTTGAGAGAGGTGATTCTCCCCCTCCACACTGCTCTCCTGAGACCTCACCTGGGTACTGTGTTCAGTTCTGGAGCCGCTATCACAAGAAAGATCTGGATATGCTGGAATGTGTCCAGAGAAGGGCTGTGAGGATAATCAAAGGGCTGGAGTTCCTCTCCTGTGAGGATAGGCTGAGAGAGTTGGGGTTGTTCAGTCTGGAGAAGAGAAGGCTCTGAGCTGACCTTATTGTGGCCTTCCAATATCTGAAGGGGACCTACAAGAATACTGATGAGGAACATTTTTGGGTGCCAGGTAGTGGTGGGACTAGAGGGAATAGATCCAAGCTAGAGGAGGGGAGATTTAGATTAGAGGTTAGGAAGAAGTTCTTCACCATAAGAAGGTGAGACAGTGAAACAGGTTGCCCAGAGAGTTGGTGGAAACCTCATCCCTGGATGGTTTTAAGACCAGACTGGATGTGGCTCTGGCAACCTGATCTAATGTGAAGTGTCCCTGCCCATGGTAGTGAGGTTGGAACTAGATGGTCCTTGAAATGCCTTCCAACCCTGACAATTCTGTGATTCTGTGAATTCTCCTTTCATCCAGGGCTTTCCTCTTTCAGGTGGACCAAGATAGTCTGGTCTTGAACCCCAGCTCTTCATATTTAAAGTTAGTGATGTCATCATAGGATATAAATTTTTAAAAAGTCTTCTATTATTTGTTTGAGGTGCTCCTATCCAATGGTGGCAAAGGCTATTGAAGGGCTTGGATAAAAGAAAGTTTGTATAAGCTGTGCATTTTAATACTTGTAGGTGATGTATTTCCTTTGGGCAGAATATCTGTAATCAGTTTATGTTCCAGGCAAGGCAAAGTACCTCTTAGATCTGTGTAGTTGCCATCTCAGGGTGGTTACTCACAGCTGAATTTTTCAGACTTATGCCATGTCTGTGGATAACTTCAGTGTTAGGAAAGCTACACACCCAAATGGGCTTAATTCTGTTCTTTCTTCCCACCTTGGATAGCTACACGCCCATTTTAGCTAGAAATTTAGCTTTTCATGTGGGGAAGCTGATTGCATTTAGGTGGATAAATGATATATACTCTGCTCCCTAAAAAAGTGTGGACTTCCTTCAACAGTGTTTTTTCTCTTGTGCTCTGGAAAAGAAAATGTTTCCATTGTTAGATCAAGCTGAGAGTCACTGCCAGTCCCTACAAACATGGCCAGACAGAGAGTCTGGAGCATCATGTGTCTGAGCTTTGGCTCCACCAGAAACAAAAATGCTCGCTCCCATCGTTGGATCAGCTTGGAGCACTTTTACACAGACCAGTTTCTGCTGTTGTAGGCCAACCCAAACACTACATGAAAACTCATCATTCCTAGCCTATTTGGGTAAAAGCTAGACTGAGAACAACCATGCTTTATTGCCTCTTGGCCTAAAACCAATTTCTGGTTCTGATCTGTCATTACTGATGACAGACAGATCTACTAAGTCCCCTCCAACCCCATTTGACAAAATTAGTAACCAAACAACATCAAGTGCTTTCTTGATCTAAAGGATACTGAGTATGTAGGAGCTGAAAAACCTTCTCAGCTCAGTGTTTGGATTATATACAAAAGTATGTCAGGCCTAGGAACAAAAAAGTTCATTAATGTGACCATAATGATGTGCTCATTTACATTAGGCAATCAACAGAAGCTCTAATGGATCATATTTTGTTGTTGTGTTGGATTTTTTTAAAGACCCTTTTGCTTTTATTTTAGTTGTTTTTTTTTTTTTTTAAACCAAAGCAATTAGGCCTGGTACTTGAATATTTATTCTGCTGATCTAAATTATTAAAAGCATCCTTCCTCTGAAGTATAATTTTTAATTACCCTCAGTGTGGTATATCTTTAGTGGGTGCTCCAGCTGAGACATGCAATTATCCCACACAATAGCTGCAATGAAGTTTTGGTTGTTAGTGATGCCTTGTTAAAACCGGCTGACTGCTATGTTGCATCTGCAGGCTGCTTGGTCTTTAGATCCAGAAAAAGAATTCATGCTAAACCAAAATGTACAGAATTAAACTGATAAAGTCAACCAACAGGTTTGTTTAGGAGCTGAATGCTGGAGTGCTCAGACAAACGTGTGGTCAGCTAGAGTGGGTCAGAAGCAGTAGCTCTGGAGAAGAGAGAGAGCAGGAAGGTGAGACGCTTTAATCCATGCTACGTTTTGACCTGTAGCTTATATGCTTAGTTGTCTTAACTGCAGTGGAGTTGGCCTGGGCTGACCCTAAATGTCCTTTATGGTGAACCTGCACCCAAGTTTTGATCTTTGATATCAACATTTGGATGTTACAAGGTTGGGAGCAGACATGTCTCAAAATAATTGTTGTTTTAGAGGCATTTTTTTTTCCCCTCAGAAATGCTGTTCATGGAGATTGGTTGCTTTATTGAAAGAGCTTGGCCTAGCCAATATGAAGTGAGGCTTTCCCATGTGTCTCATCTGCTGTTTCCCTGTTTGTCATCACTCCACCCACTATCAAGCATTTGGGGCTGTCAGTCCTACCCTTGCACCCTGCCTGCTGAAATGGCTCCTTGCATGGCCTCATACCTTCCCCTCAGTGCCTTCAGTGACCGCTTCATGTGAGTTCTCAGGAGAGATGGAAAAGATCGTGCTAAGTGGAGCAGTGACTTCTCTCTCAGGCTCATCAGCTGGCTGTGCTGGATGTGAATCAGATCACAGAATCACAGAATGATAGGGGTTTGCAAGGGACCTCTGGAGATCTAGTCCAATCTCATAGAGTTTATGCATCAATAGAGCAATCTCATACAGTTTATGCATCAACAAGCTTATGGCGTCATTGTGTAAGCTTCCAAATGAAATGCCTAAATCCCTCACATGAAGTGCATTAAGCTGAGGTAATATTATTTATGTTTATTTTTCCTCATCTTCATTTACCAATCATTCTCTTTTCCTTCAGATTTTGAGAAATCCGAGTTCTATTGAGTTATTTTGACAGTGATTTAGGTTTAATAGGCTTTTTGATTTAGCCACAGTGCACTTTAAGTCTGGAGCATTCAGCTGTCCTCCTCTGCAGAGCATTCAGCTGTTCTCCTTTGCTATGAGGACAGGCTGAGAGAGTTGGGGCTCTGCAGCCTGCAGAAGAGAAGGCTTCCAGGAGACCTTAGAGTAGCCTTCTAGTATCTGAAGGGGGCCTACAGGAAGGCTGGGGAGGGACTATTTACAAGGTCTTGCAATGCCAGGACAAGGGGCAATGGGTTTGAACTGGCAGAGGAGAGATTTTGGACTGAATGTTAGGAGGAAGTTGTTTGCAGTGAGGGTGGAGAGACACTGGCATAGGTTGCCCAGGGAGGTTGTGGCTGCTCCCTCCCTGGAGGGGTTGAAGGCCAGGTTGGAGGAGGCCTTGATTGACCTGTGCTAGTGGGAGGTGTACTAGTGGAACTGTATGAGCTTTGAGATCCCTTCCAACCTTACCATTCTATGATTCTAAGTCTTCCTAGATGGAATCAAACATGGTCTGTGGAGATGCCCACACAGATGCCCATGTGTGCTCTGTAGCACTTCTGGAAACGTGAGACAAGGTGTAATTTACCAGTGACAAAAGTGGAATGGTTTTGTAGGTCCTGTTCTATACAAGTGAAAATGAAGTAGTTCAGAAGTCTTTACTACCAACTGTAGCACAACTGTGCATTTCTTTATTGTACACCAACAGACTACCATCAAGAAACACAATTACTGCAAAGTTCTGACTATAAAAGAATAATCATGTAATGAGAAAATAATTCAGGCTGAAAAGGACCTTCAGGGTCAGTTTATCTGTCCTCTTGCTGAGCACAGGCCTAGCATGAGTTAGACCAGCTTACTCAGGGGTCCTGTGCTGCTGGTTCTCAACAGTCTCCAAAAATGGACATTCCACAACTGGCCCAAGGCTTAACTCTTCTCCCAGGAAGCAGTTTTCCCATTTGTTGGAAGGAGAGCAGTGCATATAAACTGGTTATGAATATATTTAGATAGGAACAGCACTCTGATACAGCTTGTGGGAGGAGAAAGTGTCCCCTTGAGCCCAAGATGCATATTTCTGTGCTTGTAAAAATGATAGCATGATATAACTGTTTCTGATAGCAAAGGGCTTGACTCAGTGACCCATTCCACATCCAAAACCTCGATGCTTTTACCAGTGATGGGTGTTGAATTTGCTGCTTGGACTTGAAACCCTCATGTTTCTGACACTTCCCTCTGTATAGAACTGTAGATGCCACACGGTTCTTATGTGCCCTGCTCTGGTTGGATTTCCATAGGAAATAGGAGGAATCTTTCTCCTTGAATTAATGAAGCTAAGTGTCTCCTGAGAAATTAAAGAACAGAGTGGGCATGGTAATAAAGCTTATTATCTGATTTACTAGAAGGGTAATATTATTTACAGTTACTCGTTCTGTCCCTTCTCTGGGTACAAAGGACACCTCACACTCCAGGTTTGTTAGTTCATTAGCTTGTTCAGGCAATTAATTCTCTGGCACATGCCTATAATTAAGTCAATATTTTACCTCAATCATTATTTTCTCCCCTTGTTTACCAAATGATCTTCCATCTCTGCTGCCCAACACTGTTATGTGAATGAAAAAGTAAATGACTGAAGTCATTAGTGAAGTCCATGTGTGGCTTAAATGCTGATCTAGAGTGGAAGTCTACAACTACCTGAAGGGAAGTAGTGGAGAGGCCGGTGCTAGTCTCTTCTCGCAGGTAATCAGAGACAGAACAAGGGGGAATGGCCTCAAGCTGAGCTTGGGAGGGTTTAGATTGGACATTAGGAAAAAGTTTTTCACAGGGAGAGTGGTCAGGGACTGGAATGAACTGCCCAGGGAGGTGGTGGAGTCACCCACCCTGGGTGTGTTTAAGGGTCTTTTGGATGTGGTGCTTAGGGACATGCTTTAAGGTGAATCTTGCAGAATGGGGTTCTAGGTTGGATTTGGTGATCCTGAGGGGCTTTGCCAACCTGCGTGTTGCTGTGATTCTTGATTCTACATCAGCAGCTGGACCATGAAAGCATTTTTTTTCACTCATCCTTTAGTGGTAGCAAATACAGGTGGAGTGAAGTGAAGCCTCATTCCCACCGTGTGAAACTTGAGGAATTGTGCGTTTATGGAGACATTTACCTGGGGGAGAGGGGCAGAGCGGGAAGGGCAACAGGGCCTGCATTAACAGCACTTTCAGCCTGCACCACTGCCCTTGGCCATGTCTGCACTTTCTGCAGAGGGTCTGGCTCTGCAGTTAAGTGTATGCACATGCACAGTATGGAATTGCCTTTCCACAAAAGACCCATTCTTCTAAGGGAGGATGGTGAGTTACTGCTTTAGGTCCCAAGTAATATGCAGCAATTTAATGAACTTAGGAGAAACACTATTTCTAGCGTGAAGCAGAAATTGCTGTTCTCTCCCTTATGATCAAATGTGCATTATATTTTAAACAGAGTTGTTAGAGCAAAAGGATTATTTGCTCGTGTTGTAGGAAATGTAAAATTACATCTAATGAGCTTGTTTGCAAGTTTTAGTAGTGTGTACTGCCATTAAAATCAATGATTTTAAATATTAAACACAGTAATTACACTTTGGACTGCATTTCATTTAAACCTACTCTGATGGAAGAATTTTCCTTACAGGGTGTCTAATTGCCATCAATTCCCTTTCTAAATAGGTGGTTGAGCTCTAGGAGACACACGTGCCTGAATAAAGTCATGAGTAGTTTATACTATGGATATACTATTACAAAATATTCCTCAGACATGAGGTTTAAAATTATGTAATATGTAGTCAATATGCTTTTTGCTGTGTCTTTAAGCGTGGTGTACTTGAGAGTAGGCATTATTAGAACAGGCTGCTTTGGTTGGTTATGTAAGAAGCTGAATAGCAAGACAGATGAAGTGTCTCAAAAATTAGAAGATAAACTTGAGCCTTCTGACCAAGTTGTCCATGCAAGCACTGAGGCTTCAACTGTTCTCAAGGAATGTGAAAATCTGTAGTAGGTAGAAAATGTAGTCACTTAGCTCAAGGGTTTCAAAGCCTGAGTTAGACACTTCCTGCAAATATTCATGTCTTTAGAGCCTCTTACAAAGCCCTTCCACATAAGCATCTAAGTACTTTCCAGCAGCATATTAAATGCCATTGCTAACACTTTTTAAAGTGGCAGCAGAAGTTGTACCAGATCTGTAATGACCTCTCTCCTGTTTTATGTAATGCACCAACATCCATAGCAGTTGTTAAATTTGGGCCAGGAATAATGTGATGTTTCTGTAGGGACTTTTGAAGCAGTTCTCATAGAATGGCTTGAGCTGGAAGGGACCTTAAAGATCATCTAGTTCCTACCCACCTGCCATGGACAGGGACACCTTCCACTAGACCAGGTTGTTCAAAGCAACCTGATTATGAACCAGTTATAAACCCACAGAAGTGTATTGAGTGAAGTTACTCACTGGCAGTTTTTTGAGAGGTAAGGTAGGATGTCTACCTGTCTGTCTGTCTGCCTGCCTGCCTGCCTGTCTGCCTGCCTGTCTGTCTGCCTGCCTGTCTGCCTGTCTGTCTGCCTGTCTGTCTGCCTGTCTGCCTGCCTGCCTGCCTGCCTGCCTGCCTATTTATGTCCCTTTAGAAACAGTCTAGAAAAAGTAAAGGAAAAGAAAAGTTACTCTGGAAGATTACTTTGTCATTTTGCTATGGAAAATACCTTCTCAATTCTCTCTCATTTTGCTCTTGTCTTTGAGGAAACAAGAAATCTTTGGGTTTTTTGGGGTTTTTTTTCTTTTTTTTTTTTTTTCTCAGTCACTGATAATGAAATGCATCCTGAAATGGAGTTTTCTTCAACCTATACCGAGTGGGTCTTTTGCAGCTCAAAATCATCAGCCTTTCTATATGTAATGGAAAAGAAAATTTATGCCCCTTAGAAAATGCAAAGGTTAATTTGGAGAAAGTTAATGATTAGCTGTGGGTGTGTTAGTGTTTTAACTGGCAGGCTTTGTCAGCCCGAGGAAAGACAAAGTGCAACTGTAAATGTTCCATATCAAGGGGTGTAGGCTGAGTGATGGCTTCATTTACTGCTTTTTCTAACCACTGCTTCTTTTGAATGACAATTAACTGTAACCTTGGGCTTTCAGATGTGACAAAGGCATGGCAGCAATTGTCATTGTCTTCCTTGTCAATCCCAGTGTCTGTAATATACACAGCCTCAAGGATTTGAGAAGAAACTGGGTGCTAAATGGAACTTCCATAGCTTTTAAGGCTCCTTTAAATAGAGATAGAAGTGTTTGACATTGGGAGCTTTTCTTGTCAAGCATTCATGGGTAAAACTATTCAGAATTCTTATTTTGACTTTTCATGATGAGCTTATCCTGGTCTTGACTAACTCTACTATTTATTTGCCTTTTTAAATCATAAAATTGGGCTTTTAAAATGGCTGAAAGGGACCTGCTCATGGGATGGAATGAAAGAACAAAATTAGTGCTAGGAATGGTGCTGGAAATATATAGTGATAAAGGCTTCATGTTTGGGAGTACAACTGCCCAATACTCACTTTTAGTGGCACAGTACAAAAGAAAACAAAATTCAGATGGGAATGGAACATGTCTCTTACAAGGAGAGACTGAGGGAGATGGGACTCTTTAGCTTGGGGAAAAGGAGACTGAGAGGTGACATCATCAATGTTTATAAAGATGTAAAAGGTGAGTGCCAGGAGGCTGGAGCCGGGCTCTGCTGGGTGATGCCCAATGACAGAACAAGGGGCAATGGGTGGAGGCTGAGGCATAGGAAGTTGCATGGAAACATGAGGAGGAATTTTTTCCCTGTGAGAGTGAGAGAACACTGGAAGAGGCTGCCCAGGGCGGTTGTGGAGATATTCAAAACCTGCCTGGATGTGTTCCTGTGTGGCCTGGTAAAGGTGATCCTGCTCTGGCAGGGGAGTTGTACTGGGTGATCTTTTGTGGCCCCTTCCACACCCTGACATTCTGTGTTTCTTAAAAACTTGTGCAAAGGTGACTGGATAAAAATGTCAACAGAAAGAGCATGGGTAAAGAGCACATAAAGCAACCAGGTTGGGAAGCTTATATCCCTTTTTGCTAGTGTCATTCCCAAGTCAGTTGAGTTACTCTTTGCCACTTAATGGTACTGTCCACAGATCTGTAAGATATCTTTTATATCTTTCCCAATATATAACATGCCTTAAAGTATGAACAATATTTGGTATGAGTTCTTATTCCTCTAGGCTGTGGAGTCTCCTTCTCTGGAGACTTCCAAGACCCAACTGGATGTGTTCCTGTGTGGCCTGAGCTAGATTGTATGGTCCTGCTCTGGCAGAGGGTGGACTCTGTGATCTCTTTGGGTCCCTTCCAACCCCTAACACTGTGTAATGCTGTGAAAGCCAGTGTCAGATTTCAGAAGTGGAAAAGAGGGAACCAGAGAGTCCAACTACTGCTGTCCTTCACAGCAGTGCCCTGCCTTCTGCTTGTGTTAAGTTTCATTAGCCACCTAACTTCTGCTCACTAATGTCAAGGCCTTTATGTTGATGTGTGTGTTCTTGGACCCTATGATAGCATGTCTGACAGTGCAAAGGGCTTGTGCTCGTGGTGCTGGATGGATGGCAGATGGATCAAAGCGAGGGACACTCCTCAAAAGCTGACTGTGTAAAGATTGTGCTGTTTCTATTTCTGCTACATGTAGGTCAGCAAGCTGCAGTTGTGTTGCATGCCTGTTCATTTACTCAGACAATCTACAGCGTATAGTCCTTGCTCTAGAAATGAGCTGTTTGTTAGTATATGCAAAACATATGCTTATCCTTTCCCTTCTCTGATGTTATTTGAAGGCTTACTTTGTGTAGATACATCTTTTACAGCCAACCTGCAATGGATAGAACAGATTCACTCCTTTCAGATGCACACTTGTTAGTATGCTGTTGTGGTTGTAGGCTTAATTAGTGAGCCTCAAAAAACTCTGCCTGCACAAAGGATAAAGGGGAACGTTGCTAACAAAATAAACCACTGCTAAATGTCCTTGACAAATGGGATAATTTTGTTTCTAAAGCATTTATTTTGCTTGAGGGATTTCTACTTGTTCTGTCCTCTTCCATTATCATGAGCAATTTGAAAGAAAAGGAAGCAATGGCAAACAAAAATCAATCCAGCCTCAGATATGTCTTAGTTTGAACTTGACCCTTTTGGGCTTGTTTTACAACATTATGTCTAATTTTGACCCGAGTTAACACAACCACAGCAGGAGCCTGAGGGTAGGCTCAGCCATGTTACAGCTTTCATGCTAGGCTGATGGAATGGGCTCTACTTTTCTGAAGTCTGAGAAAAAAATATCTGCCTTTTTTTGATGGCAGAATTAGGCCAGCTCTGAACATGGCAGAAAGTTTTGGCGTTTTGGGGGAAGCCAGAACTACGACTCAGGCTGTCACCTGGGCGATGTCAGTCAGCTGTGCCTGGTGCTCTGAGCTCTCTGGCAGCACGCTTTTACATCTCCCATCAGATCCAAAATGCTCCTTCCTGAAGCAAACCATAATTTTTCTCATATGAAGCAGTTAGTCATCTAGCTGAACTCTCAAATATTTTAATGAACCCTAACACTGTCTAACGTAACTCTGGCATCACTTTGCTTTTCACACACTTGTTCCTATGTGACTTATAAGGTGTTTGAAAAATGCCCACTGGACAGGTTTGGATATTTCTCTATGGATGTATGAAAGGCTTTTTTTTTTTTTTTTTTTTTCCAGTTTGCTGATACACTGAACTATGCTGAAGCTGTCAAATGAAGTAGTGCAGGTTCCTTTCAATGTGCACACAACATCTTGTATAATACAGACAAAAGTGCCTGTGGCCCCTTCAGGTGTTGTGTTAGGTTTCGATCCAGAATCATGTCACTTATACACAGGGTAACTGCTTAAAGCCCTTGCTTCTTGCTCTGAGATCAATGCTTTACCTCTCATGATGCTAAGCCCATTTTTCTGTATGTTTTTAAGGAAACACACATGAATCTTAATGAAGTTACAACTTCTAAATTGTCATTTGTGGAGTAGGAGCTCCTGGAGAGAAGAAATATGAGAATGAAGAAGAATAAGAGATGTGATCATAACAGCCTGAACTGATCCCACAAATATTGATGCTTATGCCTGGTTTTACTCATGAGCAATGTTGTGCAGCTTGGAATGGGCTGCCCAGGGAGGTGGTGGAGTCGCTGTCGCAGGAAGTGTTGAAGCAAAGCCTGGATGGGGCACTTAGTGCCATGGGCTGGTTGATTGGCTAGGGCTGGGGGATAGGTTGGGCTGGATGACCTTGGAGGTCTCTTCCAACCTGGTTGCTTCTAGAATTTTATGATTCTAACTGTTCTTATATTTACTGAGGAAGAGTTAAGGTGCTGACAGCCTTCAGAAAGTCATGTATAAAGAAATGTTAATACTTTCAGCTGTATATAGACATAACCTTTGGTCTTGCTTTTTATTCTGTTCAATCCAGTATTACCTGAACAATAGCTTCCAATTAAATCAACTATTCTTCAGTTCCAGTAATGTCCCCCCCTAAGGGGATGTGTTTTACTCTGCTTACCCAGATACTGACTTTCTAACCACTTCATTTTATTCTTTAGAGTAAGGAAATTCAGAGCTCAACTTAATTTCAAAGAAAATTAAGTACAACCTGTCAGGAGCAGATACATATTTATTCTTTAAACAAATCTATATAGGTATGTGATATTCATCCCATTCTTGGGATTTGTTGCCAACAAACTATATTCACCCTGTTCTTAAGAATTGTTGCTAGCAAATATAACACCTCTATTAAAAACCATACATGTCCTTAAAATAATGTCAAGAGACTTTATGTTTTTAAGTACCAAAAGGGGCAGGAGGCTCTTTTTTTCGTCGTCTTGTGTCTTTGAGCAATGTGAAAGTGGTTTGCTGGGTTGAAGAGGTATTTAATGTCAAGATTATTTACCTTGATGAATATTATAACTAGAGTGCTTAGAAATCATTAAAGCATGAAAATGCTTAGTCATCTATTAGTGTTTTTAAGTGTGTCACTTACTATTTCATGCAGTTCTGGCTTAACAGTGTGGAACACAAGATCTCATGTTTCAAGGATGTGAAAAGAGAGTAAAAAGCAACTTTAAATGGTTTCATGGATGGAAAGGTAGACTATAAAATTAAACAGAAGGAGCCATATCCCACACTGGAGCAAAGAACACTCATAGCTGCACATTTGTACCTTATAGAATCATAGAATCATAGAATGGTAAGGTTGGAAGGGACCTCAAGGATCATCTAGTTCCAACCCCATGCCATAGGCAGGGACACCTCCCACTAGTACAGCTCACTCAAGACCTCCTCCAACCTGACCTTGAACACCTCCAGGGAGGGAGCATCCACAACCTCCCTGGGCAACCTGTTCCAGTGCCTCACCACCCTCACTGTAAAGAACTTCCTCCTAACATCCAGTCTAAATCTCCCCTCTGCCAGTTTAAACCCATTGACCCTTGTCCTGTCATTGCAAGACCTTGTAAATAATTCCTCCCCAAAGTGCTTTTTGCATAAGCATTTCTTGGAAGGTTTTTCCTCCTTTTAAGTTTTTCTTGCCCAAAGTTACTAGTTACCAAGCACAGGGAGAATAAATGCCATCCTTTATGGTAAAAGCTGAAGCACTAAAGTCAGTTCATCATGGTCCTGTGTAGTTAAAGACAGGACTTTTTTTTTTTTACCACTTACTGAAGAGATGGTCATTTTATTAGTGCTTCTGTTAATTACCATCCCTAAAAGGGCTGGAGTTATTGGACTATATTAGGGTGCTATTTTTAGATGTGGGCAAATTATTTTTAGGAATTTTAATAGCTCTTTCTGCTGTGCAAAACTAATCTCAAGACACTTTTCAGAACATCTATTAGGAACCATAGCAATAAATTAGTTTTAAGCTCCTCTAGCTGAGACAGCCTGTCTCTTTTCTCATGGCATAGCCAGCAAATCTCATCACACAATGTCTTTGTTAAGGCTGTAGGAACCAGCAAATTGGGTACCACAGTGCCTAGCTGCCAGAAGCCTGGCTTCTAGCTGGAGAGCATTGCCTAGAAGGAAGTTCTTGGGGTCTCATTACTCCTGAGG
Organism: Eubucco bourcierii; assembly: GCA_013396675.1. Classification (NCBI taxonomy): domain Eukaryota; kingdom Metazoa; phylum Chordata; class Aves; order Piciformes; family Ramphastidae; genus Eubucco; species Eubucco bourcierii. Next base: position 267,688 of record VWZE01010438.1, read on the forward strand.
CTCCTTTGTAGAGCCTCAGCACTCTAAGAAGACACCAAAGAACACAGCACTCTACCTCTTGAAATAAAATATTTTTGCTTTCTATTTCCATCTTGACCTAATAGTTAGAGCAGTGGCATAAACAGCACCAAGATATTGGCTGGAAGGCCTTCCTCCTCCAAAGGGAATTTGTGTTTCCCGGAGTGTCTTGACATCCACTTCCCAGCCTAGCCAAAGTGGTAGAGTTGGGAGGTCTCTAGCCTAAAGAAATGTCAGACTTGTGAGGAAAGAAAGCAAGAGGAAATCCTAGTGGTTAGTGTTGAAAAGAAGCTTTCTGGGTGCAAAATTGTACAGCTCCATACTTTGTTTATTCACTTAAGCCACCTCTTCAGGAAAATGGTAGTCTTTTGCAGCAGGGCTGTACTTCTGCAGCTGTGTCAACCAAAACATAGTCCTGCACTTCATTTTTTTTTTTTTTTTTTTTAACCTGTAATTGAAAGTTGCCAGTCAAAATATCCTCTCTAGTTCCAGGGATACTTAAAAGCAGGAATTTAAATTCACCTAAATGTGAATTGGCTTCTCTGGGGAATGAAGTCATCCACCATGGATGAAGCATGTTGTTTCATTGGCTTAGAAGTGGAATGGAAAGCAAGCAGAGAAATCTTGACTGTGGCATTCCAGTTGAGTCACCTGCCTGGCAGGGAATTGGTTTTAAACCTTTCTGGGCCCTCAGGGAGGATTAGGCTTCACAGTTTGGAAATACGAGGTCAAAAGGATTAGTGCTGAGTTTATATTAACTTGAATTTGACATGTGAATTCTCCTGGGGAAAAATACTGTAGCTTCCCTTAAATTAATGTGTTTTAAAGATTGTCTTGATTTAGGAGATCAAAACCTGTTTTTCTGTCCAACTTCTATTTATTTTAAAGTAGAGCTAGAGGAGAGGAGAGAGGAAGGAACAATAGCAGGGCATTGATTTCTGAGTCAAGCTCTATGCCTGTGAGCACAGCAAGCTCTAGCTACAGTGTGCCTGCCCTGATGATAGACTTAGTGTAGCCAGAACCCATCCAATTCAGACATGTCTTGTTCAGGGAGGACTGTTGTGAACTTATACTGATGAATTTCATAGCATCACAAGACCATAAAGTAGGAAAATTGCCAGAAAAGATACATATTCTCAAAGAATCAGTCAGATTTTTCTCAGCTCTTCCCAGTAAAGAGAGGAGAAAGGAAAAAAAAAGAAAGAAGATTTTGTATTGTATGCGTTTTAAGAATATGATTGCTTGCCTTTGGACCCTGGAAGCAGAGGCCAATGATGCTGTGCTTGTGTATGTTCTGTTTTGATGATCTATTTCTGTGATTCAGAAATCATTTTTATCCCAGTAAAACAATAGTTGGAATCTCCCTCTGCACTGACACAGGGTGGAAGGTGGTTGATCAAAGGTGTGGGCTGCCTCTTGGTGTTTTCATTCCTCACAAATGACACTTTGCAATGTATTTTTGGGAAGTGAATGTCCTGAAGTGGTCGGTCAGTTGGGCTAGATGATTGTTGTAGGTCCTTCTCAACTGAGCCATTCTAATCTAGAAACACCAAGATGGAAACCTGTGTAACTAAACAACATCCAGGCATTTGCACCATACAAAAACTGTTCCATGGATGTGAACTATGGATGAATACTATGACCTGGAAGCTTCCAAAATGTGCAAGCTACCTAAGTCCAGATGTAAATGTTGAGTGAAATTTCTGCTTCTCGTTGTACATTTGCTGATTATTGGAGAAAGAGAGTTTGAGAGATTGTTACACTTTCTTTGCAAAGATGATAGGAGGAAGTTCTTTACAGTGAGGGTGGTAAGACAATGGCACAGGTTGCCCAGGGAGGTTGTGGCTGCTCCCTCCCTGGAGGTGTTAAAGGCCAGGTTGGAGGAGGCCTTGAGTGAGCTGTACTAGTGGGAGGTGTCCCTGCCTATGGCAGGGGGTTGGAACTAGATGATCCTTGAGGTCCCTTCCAACCTTACCATTCTATGATAGGAAAGTGGATCAACACTTTTTATTAGCCCAACAGTTGTAAAATAAATCATACTATGTATTATTTTGGTATTGTCAGGTTTTATATTCATAAGATAGAGCAGCCCTCTGAAGTCAGTGCAGCAAACATTCACCAATGCAAACTTTCCTTCTTGTGATAGTTTATGTCCTGGAAAAGAAAATGGGAAATCAACCAACCCACACATTCTAGAAAAGCTGGAGAAAGTATCAGCTACAAGTTCCACAACTGTATCAGATCTTCTTGTCTGGGATTGTTTAGCCTGGAGAAGAGGAGGCTCAGGGGAGACCTTCTTGCAGTCTACAACTACCT
>VWZE01010438.1:270149-318285 GCA_013396675.1 Eubucco bourcierii
TTTCTTTTTTTTTTTTTTTATTTTTCCCACCCCCTCATTGTAACAAACCTTTCAATGGCATTTTTCTTTTTCCTTTTCCACCTGATATTTTCTCACTTCTGTGCATTGCTCTGTCCTGCTGTTCCTGTCTACTGTACATATGTTTGGATATGGAATTTGGAGAGGTGTAACTTCAGCCTTGCCAATTGCCAAAGGTGGAAGACAATGACTCAAAATACCAAACCAGCAAACATATTTCATGGCCCTGAGCCACAGATTCAGATGACTGGAGTTGGCAGTGGTGAAAAATGGAGTCTAAGTAGCTGCTCATGGTCACCATTGCCTTTGTCCTCTTTTTGTAGACTAATATCAGGATGTTTTTGGCCCATAGACTCAAATATAGTTGTATTGAAGCACTGCTGACTTGAGTCCCAGAGTCCAAACCCAGGCTGTGTTGTAGCTTTCTCCTTGGGCACAAGAACATCCAGAATTTGAAAGAAACATTTGGTCCTGTCCTGAGGCAGGATGTCCCAGAATGTGCTGGGACATGGAAACAGTGGCAGCACCATGAAAATCCCACGAGAAGGTGCACACACTCTGTTTCCTTCCATCAAAGGTCCCTTGGCCTCCTAAATGGCTCACACTTCTGCATGTATGCCATTGGTGCCAAACAGGGCACACGGGCTATTGGATTTCTGATCCCTTCTGCTGCACTGGCAGTATAAAGCAGATGATATGGTGAGAGAGGAACTAAAGATAGTGAAGACTGAGAATCAAAATTACAAGATCCAAGTTGAGATGCAGTGCTTCAAGGCTATTGATTCAGATAGCAGTGAGTAGTGGAAGAAACCTACAGCAGGTAGCTCTGATATTCTCAATCTGAAGAAAATGCACTTAAAGAGGCTCAGTGGGAGGGAAAAAAAAATGGATTTGTGCAATGTTTGGGTGGTGCATTCCTTTAAAATTCCATTTTTACATCCAGCTGTGAAGCTTTTCCAGATCACTGCCTATCCCCTCCCATGTTTACCACACAGGATATGTATCTTCATGACTTTTTCCCTCCTGCACTGTTCCCTCAGCTATGATGAGTCTCCTATTTGAGATAATTATATATTACCTCAGCTCTGAGAAGAGGCAGGTACTTTGCAGCTCCCATCTCTGCCTGTTTTGTCTGTGGTATCCCCTAAATCAATACCTCTGCCTCCTATTTAAAAACCTGTGCTTCTGTCATGAATTTGTGCATTTCTAAAACGACCTCAAATGTTGCTTTTACCAACCCACCTCTGAGGAAGCAGATGGTGTGCTCTGAGAGCTCAGCAGAGTCTGTGCACAGCTGAACCCATCTGGCACTGGAGAATGCTATCCTGTGTTGCTTACCCAGGGCAGTAAGCAAGCAGACTTTCTTGGGGGTATCACCATCAAATGTTTTCTCTCTTTCTCCAGTTCCTTTATGCTACCAATTTATCCAAACTCTATCCAATCAACGCAGCAAACTGTAAATGATGCTCAAAACAAATTCTCTGACCAGTGATGTACAGAAAGCAAGCATGCCCTGGTGTGTAGCAGTAGGGCCCAGAGTGGGACATAAATACAAAAGGAACCATCCTAGAATGTCATTTCACAAAGGTTTTATTCAGTGTTCTGAATTTGAAACACTGCCTTAGCATGCTTCATGCTGCTCCCTGCTGGACTTTAAATTATTAGCTTCAATATTTAGTGCTGCTTGTGATTCCCTTAGCCTGTAGCCACCAGGCAGAGGTAAAATACATAATCTGCCTGTGCTAGTGCCTACACAGGAGCTTCTATTTTGTGTTTTTCAGTACCAGTGCACTCCCAGGAACTAAAAAAGGGTTTTTAGCACTGCAGATGATCAGGTTACACTGACTTCACTTGGCGAAATAAAGACATTGAGTGCACCCCTTTGGTTTTTGAAAGGGAAAGTCCTAATTTCACTGAGCAGAACCAATCATTTTCTCCCTTAAAAATGTGTAGTTCATGTTTAGGGGAAAAAATATCCTGACTGTAATACAGAAGTTGATAGAAGAACACAAGGGCCTTTGGTAAAATATTGTAGCTGGACTTTACTGTGCATAAGAATCAGTTTGGATATCAGGGAAAAGTTCTTCCTCAAAAAGGGTTGTAAAGCCCTGGAAGAATCTCTCCAGGGAAGTGGTGGAATCACCATCCCTGGGAAGGTTTGGGGGACATGTAGATGTGGTGCTGAGGCACAATGTTGTAGTGGAGGTTTGGCAGTGCTGGGTTAACAGTTGGACTTGATGATCATAAAGGTCTCTTCCAACCTAAACAATTTTACCATGCTGTGGAATAGCTCGTTTGAAGTGGAGCTAACAGTCCTTTTTAAGTAAAGAAAATGGGATTTGTGTCTAGCTTGTAATTACATCAATTAATTCTGGCCTTCCACATGCCCCTCTTCTAATTGTTCTGGGAAGAGCCCAAATAGGGTTTTACCTCTTCCTTCCAAGCAGTAATTGAGAAGCCTCTTCAGCCCTTCACCTTAGAATCTAGTATAGAATTTTCCCAGCTGCTCATTGCTCACATACCCCTGACACTGACAATGGCTTAAGGACTCCACCTGGAGTCCTGTGTGCAGTTCTGGAGCCCTCAGCACAGGAAGGACATGGAAGTGTTGGAGCAGGTCCAGAGGAGGCTGCAGCAGAGGACTCAGAGGGCTGCATCAGCTCTGCTATGAGGACAGACTGAGAGAGTTGGGGCTCTGCAGCCTGGAGAAGAGAAGGCTTCGAGGAGACCTGATTGTAGCCTTCCAGTATCTGAAGAGGGCTACAGGAAGGCTGGGGAGGGACTGTTGACAAGGTCTTGCAATGACCTGTGATTCTGTGCTCTACAACCTCCTTGGGTAGCCTGTTCCAGTGTCTCATCACCCTCACTGTAAAGAACTTCTTCCTAACATCCAGTTTCAATCTCCCCTCTGCCAGTTTAAACCCATTACCTCCTGTCCTGTCATTACAAGACCTTGTCAAGAGTCCCTCCCCAGCCTTCCTGTAGCCCCCTTCAGATCCTGGAAGGCCACTCCAAGGTCTCCTGGAAGCCTTCTCTTCTCTGGGCTGCAGAGCCCCAACCTCTCAGTCTGTCCTCATAGCAGAGCTGCTGCAGCCCTCTGATCATCTTCATGGCCTCCTCTGGACTCACTCCAATAGTTCAATGTCCTTCTTGTGTTGAGTGCTCCAGAACTGTACACAGAGGAAGTTTATGGTGCAAACCAAATACAGACAGACTCTACTTCACTTGAGTTTGTGTTATATATGCCAGGATGGAATTTGTAAACCTCATTCCAGGTGCTCATCCACTCTTTACTGAAGAAATATTAGCGCATGGATCCCGTTTACATCTGTTATTGTCACCTTTGTCTTGAGATGTTGTATGAGTTGGTGTGCTTTGTGTGTGGTGTGGTGGGGGAGGATGGATTGATGACCACTGGTAGTGAAGGTTGAACAAAATTGGGAGAAGGCAGACTGGATATGCCTCCAGAAGTTTTAGTCTCTTAGGTGAAGATAAATTTAATCTTTAATAGTTCAGTAACTTGCACAAGTTTCTTATTCACTGGTATGCTCAGCATGATTATTTTGTAACACATACCTGTCCTGTGGTGGGTTTTGAAACAAATCACCCCCCAAATTAAATTTACCAGATCACCTCAGATGGCTTGGAAGTTAGACAAAGATATATTGCACAGCAAGATAAATTTACAAGTATATATACAAAGTATATTTACATGCATTTACAATTATATGCAATTTAGAAATAATACAGAAATCCAATCCTCCCCCCTGGACAAAGAAGGAGCCAATGCCACCTTCTTCTCTCCCCCCAGGTAGAAAACCAGCAAGATCTCAGATCTTATCTGGACAGCCAAGGTTAGTATTCAGTAATGCACAGATGAGCAGTGGTGGAGGTGGAAAGCAGAAGGCAAAGGGGACAAAGAGTGAGAAGTTGTTCATACAGTGCTATTTTATCCCTCTTAGCAAACTAGTGAATAACATAGACTTTAGTATTTTTACAACCCTGCTCATTTACTCTATATTAAAAAGAACGTTCAGAAAGTTCCTCTCTCTTGTTTGTAATTTAGAATCAGAATAGAGCATCAGCTCTTAAACTGCTATGTGCCCCAATACACATCCCTCTTAAAGTACTATGTGCCCCAATACACATCCCTTCCACTTCATTTCCCTTTCCTCAGGTGCTACCACACTGTTGCCATTTGACACTGTATTTGTGAAGATCTTACTCTTCATTACTGGACAGAAGGTTCTCAGAAGCTTTTTAGCCACAGTGCACTTCTCAGCATCCTTGTTTGTCCATTCTGTGCTATGTCATCTAAGGAAGTGGGTGGCAAAACAAAAGTTTTGTGCAGCTTCAGTGTCTGTTCCATTCTACATTATTAATGTTGTTGTGAAAGTGTTATTGACACAGTAATGCAGAAATGGACTTCAGGAAGGCCAGGCAAAGCAGATCACTGAGATGCTGCTGTTGAAATTTCAACTAGTCATGGTAGAGCTGAAACTGTGGATGAGGGAGGAAAATAGGAAGGAAGAAAAAAAGGCAGTGTTTGTGCCAAGACTTTGAGCCAATCCATACTCATGACAGCTGCTTAGCAATATCTGAGGAACGAAAATTTACCCAGAAAAATATGGAAACATCTATCTGCAAAAGGATCATTTGGAAGCTAATACTTCAGTCAGAGCCTGAGGCAGGGAGGGTGTCTGAGTATTGCAGTGGTGAGTAGAGCTGAGGTGTTCAGTACCTCTACAGCAGGAAAGCAAATCTAACTGGTCTGCAGGTAGCTGCAAGAGGAGGACCCTTCTGCATGGTGTGTGGGACCCAACAGAGCATGCAAAGAATGGGGATGGGAGACACATGCCTGTGTCAACAGGATAATAATGTGCACAAGGAGTTTATTTTCATAAACAATCTTTCCAAGTTTCCTGTTGTTCTTCTTTGTGTCTTTTTCTTGTTATCAGTACTGAAGACATTTTTAGTACTGCTCCTCTTTACCAATCTTGGATTCATTCAAACAGGTGTTTTGGAAGTGCTTATTTTGTGTTCCATTGATTGACTGAGGGGATTAATTTTTTTTTTTTTTCTCCTTGCATGAATAGCCATGAGTTAAAATAGTTTCCTGGAATTTACCATTTTGTCAGCTGCGCATAATTTCTTCTCACAATTTTTAGTGCAAACTTTGCATTATGTTTTTACCTGATGTGATGGTTTGGGAGTTCCTCACCTCCCCCCACACTTTGTAAAATGACCCAGACTAGAACTCAACCAGCTGAAAGTTAAGGACTGAAGCTCTATTTACAGCTCAGCACAATGGACAAGCAGAGATATACACAATAGGCAGGAATAGTTACAGACATAGACAAGTTAAAGGGAATACAGAAACACAACTCCCCTTTCAGAAATCAGAGACCCCAGGAGGGGCTCCCAACCACCCTTCCACCTTCTCCCCACCCCTGTACCTTACCCCAAGGTTTGCCTTAACGTGCAAGGTGAGCAAGGCCAGGGGAGTTAGAAGAGAAGTGGTTAGTGAAGATTAATAGGCAAGCAGAAACCAGAGCTAGAAGCTGCTAGACTGCCCCAGATGCTGTGCTGTGTCCCCAGAGAGAGACAGGCAGAGACTGACTTATCTATGTTTTGGTTATTTTTCTCAAACAAATTTCAGCAAGCCTATGAGTGAAATAGACATCAGCATGTTTTCCTTTCACAACCTATAGTGTAATTTTCTCTGTTAAAATATTCTAGTTAGCCTCAAACCAGCACACCTGCCAATCTGTTTGATAGTACAACGCACATGTCATCAGTTTCCAATGTTTCTTTTCCCTTAAGAGGTTATTTCCTGATCATGCCCTCCAAATATGGCTGATTGCACTTTTGACTAAATATGGATTTCAAGGAATCTTGAGGGTTTTCCATAACATTTGCAGTTGGTAGTTTGTTACAGCTGAAGCAGACATTTTCACTCCTATTTATGGCTTGATGAAGGTGAGGTGAGCTACTGCAGTGAAAACAAGGAGGTAAGATTCTACCATGCAAAAGTGTGTAACATATTCTTAGGATGGATTTCTTGGAATGCTTGCATGGAATTTTTGAGTTCATCTCTAAATGGGAGAGAAGTGGTGGTCTTGGAGAAAAGAGCATTGTTCAGAATCAGGATTGACAGGGCCAGAAAGGATCTCAAGGGTCATCTAGTTTCAACTTCCCTATCATGGAACACTTTCCACTAGATTAGGTTGCCCAGAACCATATCCAGCTTGGCTTTAAAAACATCCAGGAATGAGGCTTTCTCCACCAATTTGGGCAACCTTTTCCAGTGTCTCACCACCTTCATGGTGAAGAACTTCTTCCTAATGTCTAATCTGTATCTCCCCTTCTCTAGCTTGGATCCATTCCCCCTAGTCCTATCACTACCTAACACCCTAAAAAGTCCCTCCCCAGCTTTCTTGTAGGCCCCCTTCAAATACTCAGAGATTTGCTTTCACCAGAGTTTACTTTAACCATCATTCCTATCATGGCTGGGCTGTGGTTTTGGGGTAAATTCAGTTCTTGAGCATAGTAACAAATTTATAGGCTTGCAGATCTGGTGGTGTTTAGCCACAGTACACCTGGATTAATCAGCCAAGCTGGTAGTTCAAGAAGCTAAGGGAGCAAACTGCAGTGCAAAGTCCAAATCACCAGGGTGTCAATAAACACCACTGCGTGGAGAGCTATCCTGAATCACTTAACGTTGCAAAAACATGTATCTGGGACCCTTTTGAACTAGTTTTTGTTACAATTTGTGGCTTGGCAGCCTCCAGCTTTCATTCTGTAATTGCCTTTTCTTGCCATTTCTCTGCAGAGATGATGCTTCTCCTAATAGCGCCCAGGTTGTGAAAAATTCCTGGCGTGGCAAATATTTAGCTCAACACCTTCATCATGTGAAGCTAAAAGCTGGCACTAGTTTTACTCTTCCAGCCTTTAGCAAAAGGCAAGGGAGTGTTTACTTGTGACTTTGGGAACGTTTCCCTCAAAATAAAGATAATTAAGGGATAGCACAAATGGACTTGTTTTATAGGAGTATAGACTAGCCAGCTTGAAGCTGCCAAGAGGGAAATGATTTTGTAGTTTAATGCAAACTTTGTGGGCTTTTGGAGAACAACAGCTTGCTTTCAACAATATTTGTTGAAAGGGTAAATTGTATAATGAGGAAAGGCACATTAAGGATCTGAGCTAAATATACACCTGCTAGTATAACCAGAGAAGTGTTGTGAACTCCTGAACTTTTCAAGTCCCTTCAAAAATTCATAGCAGAGCTTTAATATAATGAGAAAGAAAATTTTAGTACTGAGTCATCTCATTTGGAGTACTGTGTGCAGTTCTGGAACCCTCAGCACAGGAAGGACATGGAAGTGTTGGAGCGGGTCCAGAGGAGGCCACAAAGATGATCAGAGGGCTGCATCAGCTCTGCTATGAGGACAGGCTGAGAGAGTTGGGGCTCTGCAGCCTGCAGAAGAGAAGGCTTCGAGAGGACCTGATAGTAGCCTTCCAGTATCTGAAGAGGCCTACAGGAAGGTTGAAGAGGGATTGTTTACAAGGTCTTGCAATGCCAGGACAAGGGGCAATAGGTTTGAACTGGCAGAGGGGAGGTTTAGACTGGATGTTAGGAGGAAGTTCTTTCCAGTGAGGGTGGTGAGACACTGGCACAGGTTGCCCAGAGAGGTTGTGGCTGCTCCCTGCCTGGAGGTGTTCAAGGTCAGATTGGAGGAGGTCTTGAGTGAGCTGTACTAGTGGGAGGTGTCCCTGCCTATGGCAGGAAGTTGGAACTAGATGATCCTTGAGGTCCCTTCCAACCTTACCATTCTATGATTCTATGATGTTTTTTCTCAATTTCAACCCAGCAAATCTACTGTGTAAATAATATCAATTGATTAGCTCTGTAGTGTTGCTGGTAAGTAGGTTGTGCAGAATGCTTGGCAGGGATTTGCCAACCCAAAAGCCTGCAAAGAGCATTGAGGCCATATGGGAACTTGTCGCTGATGTGTGCCGGTTCTTGCCGTAGCTGATGGGATAGAAGTGAGATGTAGTCTTTGTCCGGGTCTTGGGAAGTTCTGATGCTGAGAGGAAACAACCTGGGAACCATTTCTCCTGCCTGAACGTCACGCTGTGTGGATCTACACTTGCCTAACTGCCCTGTGGGTTCCTAAAAACTGCTCTGGAACATAATTGGTTTTAGAAATTGGAAAGAATGAGATAATTGTAGACTTTCTGCCCGTGGCACCAGATGGGGAGGAACTAAGGTTGCAATGAAATATTTTGAAATCTTTCCTCAACCTTCTTCCTGATCTCTGCAGTGAGCATTAAGTAGAGAGTACGCATGGAGCTCTGACATTCAGATCTGCACAAAGCAATCTGCTAGCATCATTTGGCAGAGTGACCTTGTTCAAGGACCCAGAAATGTGATAATTGTGGTTTGCAAGAAGAAGATTCTGTCTGTATAAAAGAAAAGGGAATGCGTCATTGGATGCATCAGCACTAAACTGATATTTGGTGTTACTTGCCTCAAATGCAAATTTAGGTGGCTCATTTCAGGGACCTATTTTTAAAGATGCAAAACAAGAATTGTTAGATTTGTGGCTGAAATCTCATAACTGAGGATGACTTTTTTTTTTTTTAAATTTTTTTTTTTTTTTATAAAAGGTATCAGTTATTTGGAGAGGCTTCATTCCAAAAGACTTCATTTTCTGTCTTTGGATCTCACTCTCAACATACTCTGGGCTGGGGTGGGAGTGACTGGAGAGCAACCAAACAGAAAGGGATCTGGGGGTGCTGATTGACACCTGCCTGAACATGAACCAGCAGTGTGCCCAGGTGGCCAAGAAGGCCAATGGCAACCTAGCCTGCATCAGCAATAGTGTGGCCAGCAGGAGCACGGAGGTCATTCTCCCCCTGGACTCTGCGCTGCTTAGGCCACACCTTGAGTGCTGTGTCCAGTTCTGGGCCCCTCAATTGAAGAAGGACATTGNCCTCCATTGAAGAAGGACATTGAGGTGCTTGAGCATGTCCAGAGAAGGGCAACGAGGCTGGGGAGAGGCCTGGAGCACAGCCCTATGGAGAGAGGCTGAGGGAGCTGGAGCTGTGCTGCTGGGAGAGGAGAAGCCTAAGGGGTGACCTAATTAATGTTTATAAATATGTAAGGGGTCAATGCCAGGAGGCTGGAGCCAGGCTCTGCTGGGTGATGCCCAGTGACAGGACAAGAACCAATGAGTGGAAGTTGAGGTATAGGAAGTTCCATGTGAACCTGAGGAAGAATTTTTTCACTGTGAGGGTGACAGAATACTGGAACAGGCTGCCCAGGGGGATTGTGGAGTCTCCCTCTCTGGAGATGTTCAAGAGCCATCTGGAGGCATCAGTGTGTGATCTAGTCTAGGTGATCCTGCTCTGGCAGAGGGGCTGGACCAGATGAGCTTTCAAGGTCCCTTCCAGCCTCTGATATCCTATGATTCTATGAGAAAAGACCTATGACTGGGATTTCTAATGACCTCAACACCAAAGACTCTGACCACAGAAGTTTACTCACATTAAGATTTTTTTACTGCTTGTATGTTCTGACTCAGTTCCCACAGTTTGGAACCTGAGAGTGCTAGGATGTGTTTCCATGTGGGAAGGAGTGCACAGCCTTTAGAAGTTTCCAGGAGCAGGAGGTGGAGGCGAGGGTAGTTCAGAGGCGCTGACAAATTCTTAGGCTATTGTTTTATTGAACATCCTTCAGTTAGCCAAAGTTTGCTAACTCTTTGGGCACAGAACTTCTCTTCCTGTAACAGGCATGAGGGAATTTGACTGTGAAGTAGAAATATCAACAACATATCCTTTACCTTATTGTTAGTTAATTAGTTGACTTAGGGTGGGTTGAAACAAACCATGCACCATCCTGCTAAGGCCACTGAACTCATCATTGTTGCATTTTCATGCTTCAAACTAACATGAAATTAGTTTTTTAGTATTTGTTGTATTATTCAAATGAATAAGGTGTTTCAGGAAACGTGAATAAGGCAAAACAATGACTTGCGGGGTTGCTTGTGATTTCTTCTGATGAAAAATGCCAATGTAGCAGTGCTCTGTGTGTCAGTGATTCCTCCTTCAAAATGTTTGGATTTTTTATTTCTTTTTTGTCTCTGGGTGTTGTCACTTGCATTTTTCTATACAAAAGCAGTGACAGAAAACATCTCCCTAGCCTAGTACAAATCCTTTAGGTCACAAGCTAACAGTTACTCTATTTTCAGTTCTGTTTCGAGGATTACTGCTGGAGCTGGCTTTGTAGGTTGTGTATTTTCCTCAAGTTGAGTATTTTCACATATGCTGTGTATGCAGAGCCTTAGACTAAGATGTGGCAGACTGTGGGATGAATCATACCTACTGACTGTAGTGAAAAGACCTGATGAGCTCCTGGATTACTTTCTGTGCATGCTGTGCCTCTCCCACCAACCCACTATTTGAGTGGAGCAGCCCGGGGTCTGCTGTGCAAGCTTTGGAGGCATCTGTCCACCCAGCTGACTGAAACTCCTGCATGCATGCATTTTGCTGCACAACCACATGCACTCTGCTCAGGGTACTTATGGACTTTGAGTGTCCTGTGCATTTGTTTTGCAGTTTCTTTGCACCATAGCAGGCAGATGGATACCGTCATGAGGTATCTGAATGACCTTCTATGCACTCGCTGCTTAGCTGGTCCTCAGCTCTTTAACTCCTCTACATCCCTGGAATATCAGATTTATGGAGTTTGTACCTTACAGGGAGGTAGCAGGTGCACATCTATTTCTGTGTAGCTGTTCTTGAACAGAGATAGAGTTCACTGCACAGTGAGCATCTCTTTCTCACACTTAGGTATTTTCTATGGAATTACAGTGAGTTTCCAGAGAAGGGTGAGGAATGTGCTGTACATCAGAAGGCAGAAGTTTGTCTTTCAGATCAGCAGATGTTTGTCTTTCCAGCCTGTTGGAGCAACCCTTGGTGTTTTTCCATGTGTAAACTGTAGCTGGCATTTATGCAACCAAGTCTACTTCTGATTATTTTGTTATTTCTCAAGCTTGTGGTTGGTTGTTACTTTTTTTATTTTGCTTTTATTTTAAAAGCAATTCGAGCTGGCTATCCAAAGAATGCTATCAGGGATGAGTTGCCTTTGAAATCATTCTCTGGGGTTTTCATTGCATAAGTGCAATTTGACTAACAAAAGCTACATAAACACAGACCGAGAGCAGAAGGTGCCTCTTATTCATGCCCCCAGAGTCAGAGGGACAAGGATTTGCTGAAGCTGAAAGCATTCCTCACTAGTGTCTAATTGTAATGACATTCTGTTTGTCTGTGGAAAACTCATGAAGGACCTTATTGTAACTGGGACTAATCTCATTTTGTGCCAGTTTTCCCTCATGAACTCTGTAATGACCAGGACCATGAATAGTGTCCCATACTGAAGTTAGTCTTGCAATGTTTTGGGCAAATTTTTGTGTATCTAAGCATGAATCATGTCCGGATTATTAGAAATGGTTTCTAACGTGGATGTAGCAGCTTGCATTTTTAATCCAATGTGCAATTCCAAAGAGTGTCCCCACTTGCACTGAGAGTTAGTGGCATTTGAGACCCAAAAGAGATGTCTGAGCAGCACAAAGTTACCTCATGAGAACAGGGAAAGGCTGAGAACAAACCTGATTTCTCACAGAGTGCGTTGCACAGAGATGCTTACAGGGAAACCCCAAACTGTTTGCTCATGGAGTGCAGCATCTGAATGACATGGAATGTAGTGGGATATTGTCTGCTTTAGGAAATTTTCCAAACTTGGAAACTTGAGCAGCAGCAAGAGCAGATTCTCTCCTGGGATGTGAAAGCACTGTTCAAGATATGGAAACTGATGTTTACTGCTACGTACATTCAGTTTTGTTAGACGCCCCTAAAACTGAGTTCTCCATGCACAACATTCTTGTGCCATATGTTCTTGATGCAGTAAAACTCTCACAAAGGAGTTGAGAGGGGACAGTCTCATGTATAGCTGTAGCTGTGGAATGATTTACTGTTACTGAAAGTTTTTCTCTGTTGAAGTGTATGAACCACATACATCTTAGAAAGGAGGTAAGAATGACACAGCAGCAGGAAGCCAGCAACAATTTTAGCAGGGATGGGAGAAGTTCTGATGTTGCTCAAAAGTCTGCAGAATGCTTTCATCATTTGCAGAAGAGTAACCCTTTGTGCTGTGGACCACACATACCTCCCATTCCTCCACATATGTGAGACAGGAAACTTCAAATAACTTTTTCCAATCCATATGCCTTGAGTAACCTGTACTAGAATCATAAAATGGTAAGGTTGGAAGGGACCTCAAGGGTCATCTAGTTCCAACCCCCTGCCATAGGCAGGGACACCTCCCACTAGCACAGGTCACTCAAGACCTCATCCAACCTGACCTTGAACACCTCCAGGGAGAGAGCAGCCACAACCTCCCTGGACAACCTGTGCCAGTGTCTCACCACCCTCACTGTAAAGAACTGCCTCCTAACATCCAGTCTAAATCTTCCCTCTGCCAGTTTAAACCCCTTGTCCTGTCCTACTAGTGGGAGGTGTCCCTGCCTATGGCAGGGGGTAGGAACTAGATGATCCTTGAGGTCCTTTCTAACCTTACCATTCTATGATTCTATATCTGTATCAAACATTTCAACTCACAACCCAGACAAACAATCAACTCAAAGATTTTTGCTCTAGGGTCCTTTCCCCCAGTAAGCTGTTCTTTAGGTCTGACCTATCAAAGATGTTGCCCTCAAGCTGAGGTCTGGGTTCTCCAATTCCAGTATGTGTTAAAGGAGAGCAAGTGCAAATCACTTCAGCCCAGGGTTCCCCTTCTCTGCTGGGTCTTCACTATGTGTGCCCTTCAATGTGAAGGCCTTCTGGGCCTTCACTCTGTGCGGCCTTCACTATGAAGGCCTTCTGGGTCTTCACTATGTGTGCCCTTCAATGCGAAGGCCTTTTGGGCCTTCACTATGTGCGCCCTTCACTACGAAGGTCTTCTGGGCCTTCACTATGTGCGTCCTTCACTACGAAGGCCTTTTGGGCCTTCATTGTGTGGACAGGGTTCAGTTTTGATAAGAAATTCCACTGCAGGTTTTCTTAATAAAACTTGTATCAGACCTAGCAGAGGCTCATGAATAGTTTTTATTCTCAAAGTATTAGTGACAATGAATGAAAAAAAACGTTGCCTCAAAGTATTAAGTGACAATTAATGGAAAAAACCATTGACTCGAGGGTACTCGACCAGCTCTAGCAGTGCTGTGGTCAATAACTTGCCCTCTTTTTTTCAGCTATAGTAAAAAATGTCTTTGCTTTCTACAAACCTCATCTGTCAGGTAGTAGGCTGAAATAACATACTAATCAGCTTCAGCTGTCAATCTTAAACTGTTCAACTGTTAACACCAAGAATAAAACCGTGATAAATATTCCCTCCTTGGCAATCTGTAATCGCATTAGGATTTTTACTATTATTAAAAGAAAAAACACATTAGTGTGCATCCAGAGTAGCTTTTTCCTCAACCAGCCCAGTGGTATGAGCACGATTCTCAGAGGAACAGATTGACTTGTACTGCTGAAGACATGTGGTGACTCACAGTCATAAAGCTTTGAAAATGAACACAGGGAGTAGCTGTGCAGCTTCACAGGCTGTACAGCGGTGGAAGGAATTTGCCCTGAGTGTTCAGACAAAACATGTGATTTGCATGTTAATTGGAGCTGACTGGGATCCAGACTGCAGTGGTGTTCATCTTCTCTGCAGTCATATGTAATGCTAGTTTGTTTGTGGTGTTTTGATTTTTTTTTTTTTTTTTAAATCAACTTTATAAAAGTAAGCCCTCCAGCTAAGGAGATTTGTACACAGAGACTGATTTATTTCTAGCAGAGAATGCTTGTAGCAGTTAGAAATTCTACATTGCAAGAAGCATGCTAAAAACAGTTTCACTTTTTTTCCTGCTGCTTAGTTTGGATCTGTAGTGGTTTTGGGTCTTTGAGCTGTGTCACTGCCATGGATTGCATTTTGTTGCCCAGTTTCTAGTCATTTGATTTTTATTTGATGGGTAGTGCTTTAGGGGAGCATTAAGAGGAGTGGGAGTGGGGCTGTGGAACAGCTCATGCTTTGGATAACCTATCACCTTCACTGAGGACACAACCCTTCTGCTCTACACAAATGTATTGTTCTGCTAGATTACTAGTGCCTAGTCTCAGGGGGGGTTTTCACAGTATCACCAAGGTTGGAAGAGACCTCAAAGCTCATCAAGTCCAACCCATTACCACAGACCTCAAGACTAGACCATGGGACCAAGTGTCACGTCCAAACCCACCTTGAACACCTCCAGGGACGGTGACTCCACCACCTCCCTGGGCAGCCCATTCCAGCAGTCAATGACTCTCTCAGGCAAGAACTTTCTCCTCACCTCCAGCCTAAACTTCCCCTGGCACAGCTTCAGACTGTGTCCTCTTGTTCTGGTGCTGGTTGCCCAAGAGAAGAAAGCAACCTCCTCCTGGCTACAACCACCCTTCAGGTAGCTGTAGACAGCAAGAAGGTCTCCCTTGAGCCTCCTCTTCTCCAGGTTAAACAATCCCAGCTCCCTCAGCCTCTCTTCATAGGCCTTGTGCTCAAGGCCTCTCACCAGCCTGGTTGTCAGTGGGTGTGTGCAGATATTTCCCTTGGAAGGGCAGCGCAGGAGGCTGTATTCTGAAACTGGCCCTTTTCCATCATTTTACACCTACTTCAGCTCCCTGTGGGGTCAGAGGAAGTTAAAATGCACAGCATTGCTCAGGGCTAGGCTTTTTCTTTGGGCAGTTACAGGATTACTCCAAGGATTGAAATGTGAAATAACTCAGTAGAACAAAGACTCTGAGACTTTTTTTTTTTCTGTGATATTTGGCACATGTTCACAGAGAATTTGCAAACTGAAGGAATAACTTCCCTTAGATATCTCATTAAGAAAGGCATTAGCTGTATCTTAATATCATTAAACAACTAGATTTAGAGCTAATGTTGTGTGACTAACCAGTTCTTTATAACTGCTGTGCTGATGACCATAATCCGAGAAACTTTTGGCTGACCTACAGCCTGGCTCACTTGGCCATGGTCTTAAAACAGCTTAATATTAGAGATGGTCAACACATCCCTCCTGGCCTGGAGGATCTTAGAAGTACAGGAATCAGGCTTCAGTGGAAATATATCTGGTAGATCTGTGCAAATTTTTAATTATGAACTTGAAAGGAAAGAGAGGGGGGAAAAAAATAAAACCAAACCCAGGGAGAATGTTGGTTTTGATCAGTCTACAATGAACTTTTTCTGACAGAACAATATATGCTTTGGTTGGAAAAAAACAATAAAACAATAAAAGGAAAGTAAATGCTGAGCTGGGTTCCTTAAATTGATTCAGTAAGAGTTTTTTTTTAAATCAGTAGCCTACCAGACCTGGTATTTTTCTGATAAGCAGTACATGTGACTGAGCCCCACTCACCTGCTGCAATGCCTGCTCTGTGGGGTGAAGGTAGGAAGTCAGCATCTTGCCCTCTGCATGCACTGTTTTAATACAGGCTCCTAAAAATAAAACATATTAAGTGTTTGTGGTAATGTTTTGATTTCAGTCAAAATGGTTTGAGAAATGGGACTGAATTCTGGGGATTACTTCAGTTGCTCTGAAACAAAACTGTAGGTTGCAGGCTCACAGGATGTCAGGGGTTGGAAGGGACCCAGTGAGATCGAGTCCAAACCCCCTGACAGAGCAGGACCATACAATCTAGCTCAGGTCACAGAGGAACACATCCAGACAGACCTTTAAAGTCTTCAGAGAAGAAGACTCCACAACCTCTCCAGGGAGCCTGTTCCAGTGCTCTGTGGCCCTAACAGTAAAGAAGTTTCCCCTTGTGTTGAGCTGGAACCTCCTGTGCTGCAACTTCCATCCATTGCTTCTTGTCCTAGCACAGAGAGCAAGTGAGCAGAGCCTGTCCCCCACTCCTGACCCCCAGCCCTCAGATATTTATAAATATAGATACCCTTCAGGTGGGGAGCCTGGCCCTAACTTTTTGACTGCATTTAGGACTCTCTCAACAAAACAGAGTTACATGGAATGTATGAGAGACAAACTATCACTGGGCTCTTATTTGGTGAAGGCAACTGGTAGCAGCTGCTGTGACTTAATGAATGAACAGAAATAGTTTTAGATAATTGATGGTAAAACAAAGACAAAGTGATTTATTTTGTTTTCTCCATATGAGAGTGGCTGATGGTGTGACAAGGTTTTGTGATAACAACTGTACTTGTGCTTTTGCAAGTGATGGATGCATGTGGTACTTTGTGTAATCTTCTGTGGTGATGAATGCTGGTGCCATGAAGCCACCGTTGCTGACTGTGCTATTATTGAACATGAATTTTGAATGACTTGTGGCACAGAGCTGCTGGGCACTTAAATCAATGGAATAAAAGCCAGCAAGAGCCAAAGATAATGTTCTTCCTGCAATATTAGCTCCTGTGTACAAAGTCTTTCTGGTAACTAGTTAAGGGGTCACATCTCTGGACTACTAATACATGGGCTGAAGGAAGGAGGGGGCACATGAACTAATGAAAGTTCTCTGCTCTTGCACTGGCAAGAAAAGCTGTCAAGGGCTAGGAGGGATCAATGATTTGCCTCTGTAGAGGAAGTGAATTAATCTTCCACATCACAGAATCACAGAAACGTTCCAGTTGGAAAGGACTCTCGATGTCACCAAGTCCAACTGATATCCCTACTCTACAAGGTTTAACCTAAACCATATCTCCAAGCACCACATCCAAACAACTTCTAAATATTCTGCAATCACAGAATTCCAGAAACATTTCAGTTGGAAAAGACCCCCAGGATCATCAAGTCCAACTGTTATCCCTACTCTAGAAAGGTCACCCTTAAACAATATCCTCAAGCACCACGTCCAAATGACCTTTAAACACATCCAGGCTTGGTGACTCCACCACCTCCCTGGGCAGCCCATTCCAATGCCTGAACACTCTTGCTGGGAACAAATGTTTCCTAATGTCCAGTGTAAACCTACCCAATCACAGCTTGAGGCCATTCCCTCTTGTTCTATCAATATTTACCTGTGAGAAGAGACTGGCACCAACTTCTCCACAACCTTCTTTCAGGTAGCTGCAGACAGCTCCCCTCAACCTCCTCTTTTTCAAACTAACCATCCCCAGCTCCTTCAGTCGCTCCTCATAAGATTTGTTCTCCAGGCCCTTCCCCAGCTTTGTTGCCCTCCTCTTCACTCACTCCAGCACATGTACTGCCTGAGGCTGTAACCCTCCTGAAAAGTGCTGCCAAATACAAAGTGCTGCTCACACCTTGTGGTGCAGTTACACAAAATAGGGATGTGGGAGCACTGAATCACTCGAGGAAGTTTTCACTACACGATCATGTATGCTAGGTCTCATGCTAGATCTGGTTTTGACCTGACACTCACTCTCAAACCAATTTCTCTTTGTACTAATCAGGTTTCTGTTTTTCCTTTCTCTAGATTGCGGTCTTTGGTAAAGCAGTTAGAAAGAGGAGAAGCTTCAGTTGTAGACCTAAAGAAGAATTTGGAATATGCTGCGACTGTACTTGAGTCAGTATACATTGATGAAACCAGGTGAGTTAACTACAGATGTCAGTGCTCTCCTTCTAGCTAGCACTAACGACACAAAATTGCAATTTGCATGTCAGTTGGGAAAGTTCTTTTAGCCAGGATTTATTCTTCACAGACGGTATACTTTAAATCATTAAAATATTGTATTCTGTGTAAAGCAGGTGTTCAATCCTTGGTCTAAAAGCTTCTTTAACTTTCCTGGGACGAGGGAGGAGATCAAAAGCAATCATAAATTCAATATATATTCTCTTGGAGAAATGTTTTCATAACCATGTCCCACTTTTTCTTAAAGTTTCTAAATTCCTCTTCCTCTATTCTTTTTGAATACTGCTATACTCTTTTTGTTTGTAACAAGCCTTTGAAATTAAACCAATTTTTACTCTTGGTCATGATAGAGGTAGACTGGTGAGGTGCTGCAGAGGAGTTCCATTTCTCCAGTGGTAAACAGACTTGCAGAGTCATCTCATTTCACAGTATCACAGTATCACCAGGGTTGGAAGAGACCTCAAAGCTCATCAAGTCCAACCCGTCACCACAGACCTCAAGACAAGACCATGGCACCAAGTGCCACATCCAAACGTGCCTTGAACACCTCCAGGGACGGTGACTCCACCACCTCCCTGGGCAGCCCATTCCAGTAGCCAACGACTCTCTCAGTGAAGACCTTTCTCCTCACTTCCAGCCTAAACTTCCCCTGGCACAGCTTGAGACTGCGTCCTCTTGTTCTGGTGCTGGTTGCCTGAGAGAAGGTGGTAACCTCCCCCTGGCTACTACCACCCTTCATGTAGCCATAGATTGCAATAAGGTCCCCCCTGAGCCGTCTCTTCTCCAGGCTAAGCAATCTCAGCTCCCATTTGACCAGAATGGGAAAGGAGAGGACTGTATGATAGCAACTGGGAAGTTCAAGATGACCATAAATTGGCTCTGAGGGGCAGAAAAGTCACAGAATCACTGAGGCTGGAAAAAAGCTCTGAGATCATTAAGTCCAACCTATGACCTAACACCAAAACATCAGCTAAATCATGCCACCAAGTGCCATATCTAATCTTTTTCTTAAAGACCTCCAGGGATGGTGACTCCACCACCTCCCTGGGCAGCCCATTCCAATGCCTAATCACCCCCTTCTGCGAGGAAGTGCTTTCAAATATCCAACCTAAATCTCCCCTGAAGTCAGAAATATCGACAAGCTGAAGATGAGAAGTCAGTGGATGATTATGTAGTTGTGCTTCAGAAGGCTGATACTTCTCATCTGTCAGCCTAGCTGTGAGTTTCACCATCTGACATTTTAACTACTCAAGATAATAAACAATCTGTTGAAGACTCGTTCAGTTGTGTTCTGTTAGGGCTGACAAAGCAAAGATTCTTTACGAGTGCTTGAATTAAACTATATGTGAGCTTCTTTTTGGTTAACAGTGTTGCAATGCTCTCCAAGGGAGTTTGTTTACCCATCTCTTTCCTTCCCCTTCTAGGCGTTTACTGGACACAGAAGATGAACTCAGTGACATCCAGTCTGACTCTGTGCCCTCGGAGGTCCGCGACTGGTTGGCCTCTACTTTCACGCGGCAAATGGGGATGATGCTCAAAAGGACAGAGGAAAAACCCCGCTTCAGGAGTATTGTCCATGCAGTGCAGGCTGGGATATTTGTAGAAAGGTAAAGAAACATATAATTTGTTCTGCTAGCTGCCTGGGTACTGCAGCTTGCTCCTGTGATGTGGTGACACAGTGACAGGAGACAGAGTACCTCAACCCAGAGGACCTTGGAAAACTAGAAGATGGCTCCATTGAATGAAGAATGCTTTAATATGCTTCTGATGGTGTCTTGATGCAGATCTGGATAGCATCTCAAAAGCTGGAATTAAATAACAGATAGCAACCTGAAACAGCACATACTAATCTGGTTTTAGCATAATGCAGATGTAATAGCATCTAGTTGCTGTAATTTGACAGGGAATATTCACCTCCACGTAGCCCTACATCAAGAGTGACAGCTCTCAAAATTCAGTCAACCCAGACCAAACCCTTCCAAGCCTCTGTTTACTTCTGTGGTTGAGTTTTTCTTATGAAGAGCTGCTAAAAAGCAGACAAAAATCCATGATCATAGTATCACTGGAATGAACTACAGCCTGAGGCTGATGGGAAACTATGACGCTCAGGAAGGATTTTTTAACATCGAGT
The DNA here is from genome assembly GCA_013396675.1 of Eubucco bourcierii. NCBI lineage: Eukaryota > Metazoa > Chordata > Aves > Piciformes > Ramphastidae > Eubucco > Eubucco bourcierii. Next base: position 289,981 of record VWZE01010438.1, read on the forward strand.
CCTTTCAGCCTTCTGTGTTGTGGTTTGCACCAGAACCTACTAGTAAAATTGATTTTATTTTCTGAACCCTTTAAAGCCTTTAAATCTGGGCTCACTTCCAATCTTACCTTTTCTTACTGAGTAGCCACTCTTTGCTGACATTCTTCCTTCAAGCTAGTAGGAGGACTGGCACTCTGAACAGACTTTAGGCAGCATGAAAGACAGCAGGGTTCAGGTCTTTACAGCAGAACTCAGGTCAGGAATGGAAGAGCAGATCACCTCTTACTATTCATCAAAATCACAGTGACAATCTACCAGCCCTCTGTGCAGGAGACTGGGCACAAACCATGCAGACACAAAGTCTCCTTCAACTCATCTACAGCCAACTTTTTATCTGTGTACCAAAGTTACTGTAAATGTGTTAAGAGTGGCAGTGATTTTTGATAAGCCTAAATCAGTCCTTTCTCCCTGGAACAGGCTCCTTCAAGGTTTTACAGGCTACTTGTGAATTAACCCTCACTCTCAATCAGAGGCTTGCTCAACAAGGAAATAAATGAAATTCAGAGGTGGCTGCTGCTTCCCAGCTGATACAATCACTCTGGTGCAAAGGAGGAAGTGTTCAGATGTGATGTGGTTCCAGAGGAAGGTTGCAACTGAATGAGAGGAAGTCTACTTGAATTGTCACTTAAGGAAAGACTATGAGACTGGAGGGAGGAGAGGGTAAATTCTGTAGTTTAGGGAAAGGGTGAATTTCATTCTCCGAGATGTGAGACCTTTTCTTAGGTCTGAGTGCAGACCACTCCAAAGCAAAAGGGAAGTGAGGGAAGAGTTCACCCAGGATCATTTTGGATGGGAGAAGAGAGCTTTCAATCATCTGTTTTTAGCTCTGTGTTACTTAAGTGTGAAAACAGGTGACCTGCAGGAAGGCATTTTAGCTAGGACAGTGTTTCTGCATTCACCATGCCTGTTAAACACAGTGTGGCCTGAAAACAAGTTTAAAATCTGCTATGTACTTCAATGCTTTGTTTAGTACTGTTGCAGATGTTTATTCCCTCAGACTTTCTCTCTGTCCCTCCCTCAAACATAAACACACATTCTGAACACCCAAAAAGATCTTATAGCAGTCTTTTAAAAATGCAGACTAAAGTAACAACTGTACCAGACTGGAAAAGAAACAGTCAGAATTAGTTTGCATGTGGAGCAGCAAGGAATAAGGGGAATTGGAAGAGCAGTATAGTCAGCTGGCATGGAACATGGGGAACAATCATCTTTCTTTAAGTATAGACTTTTCCTTTGATAAAGATCTGATATTAGCAAATTCTCTGTGATGTCCTGCCAGGTACCCAAACTATGAGATACTGGGGAGTGTATTGATCCAAACCAGAGTATACAATAAGAACAGTACAGAGAATATTGTTCAAGTTAGAAACAAGAAAGAAGGGGAAAAAAAACAAACACCAAATTGCAGTTAGGGTTTCCTGGGCTTAATAAAGTCTCCTGTAGTGAATGGTCTATTGTTTTATGATTTTTGTGTGCTTGTGTTTAGTTTTAACTCTGTTGATGTGTTGTCTTATCTCTTTTATCTTGGTAGAATGTACAGAAGGACTTCAAATATGGTTGGTTTGAGCTACCCACCAGCTGTAATTGGAGTGCTAAAGGTAATCCCCACCACCCCCCCCCCAAAAAAAAAAAGGGGTTGAGGGGGGGGGGGGTTGCAAGGTTTCTGCACAAAGCATCACGATAGCATTGCAATGTTTGACTTGGTAAGGGTATCTTGGTACTTGCCCTTTCCTTCTCTCTGACATTTAGTTTAGTTCACATGCATTAATCATTTACTGGCCTAAGGGAATAGTCTTTCAATCAAGAGTTCAAGGTTGTGGCCATTTTCAGGCTGTGAAGGTTGCAGCTCTGCTCTAGATTATGGTGATTAAACTGAAGACATAGTAACGTGATGGAATCACTCAGCCTCCCACAGGGAAGAAAGAAAACATAGATGGAAAGAGGTGGAGAAGGAAAAGGATCAGTTGCTGTGAGAGAAGGGCAGTTCTTATTCAGCTTCAGGTCTTCAAGGTTAGGAATAATGACACTTTAATGAGTTTTGAGGTTTCTGAGGAAAACTGATCGGTCAGAAGTAGTCTTTAAAAAACAGAATCAATCCATGGGGCAATTGTAAGCTTCTTTACTTAGGCAGGAATTATTAAGACTACAAAAACAAGTTAGATGCCAACTGCCTACACATCAAACTTTACTATTGCATGTGGTTCAACTATGCTGTGCAACAACAGTGAAAAAAGGTGATAGAGTGGGTCAATACACAGGGTCAGTGTGGGTAAAGCTCATGAAGCAATCCTGATGTTCTACTCCACACTGGAAAGACCTACAGTTAAGGTACTGAATCATTTGTTTTTGGATAGTAGAACTCATGAAAATATGTGGAGGCCTTCCACTTCTTATGGGGGCCTACAGGAAAGCTGGGGAGGGACTTTTTAGGATGTCAGGTAGTGATAGAACTAGGGGGAATGGGACAAAAATAGAAGTGAATGGATTCAGATTGGATGTTAGGAAGAAGCTCTTCACCATGAGGGTAGTGAGATGCTGGAAGAAGTTGCCCAGGGAGGTGGTGGGAACCTCATCCCTGCAAGTTTTTAAGGCCAAGCTGGATGGGATTCTGAGCAACCCAATCTAGCATGAGGGGCAGGATTTGGGTGATCTTTGAGGTCCCTTCCAGCCTCTGACAATTCTGTGATTCTGTGAACAGAAGAAGAATGATCAAACTTGCCTTTCATGTACACTTTTGTGGCCTCTCATGTACACTTTTGTGTATATTGTGACACGTTCATGCTTCTGCTAGGAGGATTTTTTTCTCCCCCTAGATATTCAGGGTAAAGTGCTACTGTTATTATTGTCTACAGCAAACCTTCTGTTGACTTGAAAAGAGCAAGGCTATCTCCCTCAGTAAAATCTAAATAGCTCTACTGAGAAACTTAGCATCTATGGGGTTAACCATTATTTCATGCCTGAGAGCAATTCTAATGTACTGTTCTGCAATTTCATAATTTGGTTAATTTTATCTGCTGCAAGAGCACAACATTAACTACAGGAGAAAATCTATACAGGAACCCTTTTATTTCCACAAGATAAGGTTTCTTTACAGTGAATTAAACTTCAGCACAGTTGAGACGTTATTTTCTACGCATAGGACCCCGAAGTAAATTATCATACACAGGCAATTTGCTTCATTGACTGCTGTAAGTGGTTACAAAATAAAAACACTCAAAACCCAGGAAAATACTTTGAATTGACTGAGTGGATGCTTTGGGCATTGTTTTTCTTGTCCGTTTCCTAAGTTTGTTCAAGGCCTTCAAAACAGAAGAAGAGGACACAGTCTCAAGCTTAGGGAAGTTTAGGCTGGAGGTGAGGAGAAAGTTTTTGCCTGAGAGAGTCATTGACTGCTGGAATGGGCTACCCAGGGAGGTGGTGGAGTCAGCGTCCCTGGAGGTGTTCAAGGCAGGTTTGGACGTGGCACTTGGTGCCATGGTCTGGTCTTGAGGTCTGTGGTAATGGGTTGGACTTGATGAGCTTTGAGGTCTCTTCCAACCTTGGTGATACTGTGATACTGCAAACATGTTTTCTTGGTGGAACTTTTTCCTCTCTCAGTTGTTTTACTTCTCCAATGCTTACTGAAAACTTTGAAAAGCTGCAATTTATTATTACTTTTCTGTGACTCGTGCCACAAATCATCTCTGGAGAAGCTTGACCATGCCTTTAACACATGGGCTCCAAGCAGCTTGTAATATCGACTGCTCTGCAAGCAATTTACTGGGATAACTGAACACTGAGCTGAATTTTCAGCATCCTTGATTCTTTACTCACTAATTAATGTCTCTGTATCTCCACAAGAGGCATTCTCAACTCTGTGCAATCAACACTAGGTGAGGAGCAAGGTTGTCACAGTCAGCCCATGCTGATGATACCTGGTTCTGAAATATATTGGTCTCATTTAGAACATATGAAGTCCTGTAGCTATGCTGATGCATGGCCTACCACAAGGCAGTTAAAGGTGACTGTATTTTGCATTTGACTTGAAGGTAATGTGCTGGTTTGAGGCTAATTGGAATATTTTAGTGGAGAAAATTATATTCTAGGCTGTGAAAAGCAAATGGTAATGTCTACTTCACTCATAGGCTTGCTGAGATGTATAAGAACCAGAACACAAACATAGGTAACACAGAGAGTCTTGCTCTCTCTAGCTGCAGGTTATGTCTGCTGGCCTCTCTGCTAACCTAACTAACCACTTTCCTTCTAACCCCCCTGGCCAATCCTCCAAACTCACCTTGCCCATAAGCCAAACCCTGGGGTAAGGTAGAGGGGTGGGAAGGAGGTGGAAGGGTGGTTGGGAGCCCCTCCTGGGGACTCTGATTTCTGGGAGAGGGATTGTGTTTCTGTATTACCTTTAACTTGTATATTTCTATAAATATTCCTGTCTGTTGTGTATACATCTGCTTGTATATTGTGCAAAGCTGTGCTAAGCAGAAATATACAAGTTAAAGGTAATGCCCCAGGGTTTGGCTTGTGTGCAAGTTGAGTTTGGAGGATCAACCAGAGTTAGTAGTTAGTTTAGCAGAGAGGTCCAGACCAAACCAGCAGCTAGAAAGAACAAGACTCTCTGAGTGTCTTATCTATGTTTGTGCTCTTGTTATACATCTCAGTAAGCCTATGAGTGAAGCAGACATCACCATTGCTTTCTTTTCACAGCCTATAATATAATTTTCTACATTAAAATACTCCAATCAGCCTCAAACCTGCACAAGCAATTAAAGGTGGCTATGTTTTGCGTTTGACTTGAAGGCAGTTAAAGGTGACTGCATTTTGCATGTGACTTGAAGGCAATTAAAGCTGACAGTGTTTTGCATTTGACTTAAAGACTGGTCCTGACTTGGAACATGACCTTAACAGCAAATGTACCAATTATGGTAGATAATTGTCATTTAGTATTTTTAGTGTTGCTCAGAAAGGTAGCAGGTTTTTTAAATGGACCCAAATGATTAAGAGTGTTCCACATTATGTCTCTCTAATGCCCATTTCTTGCATTGTAGCCAAATGTGTGCTAAATGTGGTCATCTTTCTTGGTGAAAATGCCACATGGAAGTGGGAGGTAACCTGCAACAGAGTTTGAAAGTGCAGGGAAATTTTAATGTCCAGATGCCAATCTTTACTCTGTGATTTAAGGAGAGGCATTCAGAAAAATCCCTGGGGGAAGTGCATCAAAGTTCTCAGCAGTAAAGAAAGGTTGAGAGCTGGTCCTGTGTCTGGTACAGCTGCATGGCTCATCTGTGTATCATTCTTCTACACCTTTCCTCTTTGTTGCTAGGTGGAGAAAAGTTCACAGGGTTTCAGGAACATTCAGTTCAGAGCTCAAGAAGAATTATCTTGCTAGACAATGAGTGCTGCCAGCTTCTGTGGCCTTCCCTAAGAGTTGAGATTTGAACTTAACCTTCTTCAAGGCAGCTTATAACTTACACTTTAGCTTTATGAACTGGGAGGTGAACTTCCCCTCCTCAGTCACTTGACTGACCACCCTGCAGCATTAATATATCATTTACAACTGAGTAGAACTTTCCTAGTTGGAATTTGATATTTACTTTTCTGTTATAAAGATTGGTTCTTTTTTTTTTATATATCATTGTTAGCACTTAATGTAACACTACTTTGATGTTCTGCTTCTGTAGTCTTTTGAAAACTCCACTGGACTCATCTTTAAAGAAAAAAAAAAGGGGGGGGGGGAATTAGGGTCATGCTGTCTTTGGACATTTTAAACTGTAATAGTCACAATTTAGTATTAATATTAACATCCAAAGGAATTAAGTTACTCTTTGGGAGTACCAAGGTAGTTCTAGTAAGTCTGTTATTTTGTTTGACTGAAGAGTAAGCAGCAAAAATATGACCACAGGTGCCTGTATTTGCTTTAAATGTAAAAACCATGTAGCTTTACTCTGTTTTAAGCATGAAGGAAGCATTGGAGTGCTTTACTCACAATACAAATTTGGGAGAACTTTATAAAGACAGCAGAATCCAGAATTTTAACCTCACTGAAAAGCATATCTTTGTTATTCCTGTTTCCTTCAAGGTTAACATTCTTTTTATTGGACATAGCATGAGGGTAGGGGTGAGAAGGGTAAAATCAGCCACAGCAGGACCACCCCAGTGCTAAAGCAAACCAAGATTCTTAGCTTTTTTGGATTGAACCTTTGCTGATTACATTCTGGTGTGGAGAATTGCCATGTTTAGAAAATACACGCAACATACACGTTCCTAATGGAAGCTTCTTAGTCATGAGTCATACAATACTGATGAGTAAATTAGACCCTGCACAGCTTCAGAGGAACTAAAGAAGTTAAAAGAGGGGAAAAAAAAAAAAAAGGTGAAGACTTCAATTGGCACCCTGGTTCTCTGTTTGCAGATGCAAAATGATAGGAATGGAAATAGTATTATGGAAGAGATTAGCACATTAACTGTCTTTTCTACCCACTCTTGCAGAATGTAGACAAGTGGTCCTTTGATGTATTTGCACTAAATGATGCCAGTGGAGATCATGCACTGAAATTCATTTTCTACGAACTTCTCACACGCTATGATCTGATCAACCGTTTCAAGGTCAGTGCTCAGGAGATGAACCTTTTCTTCCTTCTTGGGTTTGAATCATGGAATGGTAAGGTTGGAAGGGACCTCAGGAATCATCTAGTTCCAACCCCCTGCCATAGGCAGAGACACCTCCCACTAGTACAGCTCAATCAAGGCCTCGTCCAACCTGACCTTGAACACCTCCAGGGAGGAAGCAACCACAACCTCAGCACAGAAAGGACATGAAAGTGTTGGAGTGGGTCCAGAGGAGGCCGTGAAGATGCTCAGAGGGCTGCAGCAGCTCTGCTATGAGGATAGACTGAGAAAGTTGGGGCTCTGTAGCCTGGAGAAGATAAGGCTTTGAGGGGACCTGATAGTAACCTTCCAGTATCTGAAGAGGGCTACAGGAAGGCTGGGGAGGGACTATTGGCAAGGTCTTGCAATGCCAGGACAAGGGACAATGGGTTTGAACTGGCAGAGGGGAGATTTAGGCTGGATGTTAGGAGGAAGTTGTTTGCAGTGAGGGTGGTGAGACACTGGAACAGGTTGCCCAGGGAGGTTGTGGCTGCTATTTACAAGGTTTTCTAATGAGAGGAGGAGGAGTAATGGGTTTAAACTGGCAGAGGGGAGATTGAAACTGGATGTTAGGAAGAAGTTCTTTACAAAGAGGGTAATGAAACACTGGCACAGGTTGCCCAGGGAGGTTGTGGATCACAGAATGTGATCAAAGATCACATCCAGAACCTCCCTGGAGATGTTCAAGGCCAAGTTGGATGAGGTCTTGACTGACCTGTTCTAGTGGGAGGTGTCCCTGCCTATGGCAGGGGGTTGGAACTGGATGATCCTTGAGGTCCCTTCCAACCTTACCATTCTATGATTCTATCTCTCTCTCTCTCATGCCTTTAAGAGAGCTTTTAGCATGTTGTCTATTTGTGATGTGCAAACTGCTCTTTGGGACTGCTATCAAAATGCTCTCCTCTGAATGCTAGCCATTAAAGTTCATTATTCTGTTTTTAATTGTGTGCTGTTTTCCTCAGATCCCCATTTCTGCCCTGGTGTCCTTTGTGGAAGCTCTGGAGGTTGGCTACAGCAAACACAAAAATCCTTACCACAACCTAATGCACGCCGCGGATGTGACACAGACAGTCCATTACCTCCTTTTCAAGACAGGCATAGTGGTAAGTACAGGAATTGGCATCCTGAATATATAATGAGATTACAACAGGTTTTACTCAGTAAGGAGATTATGATTATCCACTACAGAACTGGTTTGCACTGTAGACAAACTTCATTTGACATGACTGTGCTGCTGAAAGTAGAGGTTTAGGATTGTCTAGAAGGTGAGTGAAGAAGCCAGTAACTCTTTTAACAGTGATTTGAAAGAGGACGAATGGGAAAACCCCAGCTTGGTTTTTCATTCTGACACAGATCTCCTGGCTTTTAATGGTCAGAGAGCATTTTGTCTCTAGGCCACTTTCTTGGCCTGAGTTGATAGGCAAGCTATATTTACTGGGAAATGTCCTGGTGTGACCATACTTGTGAATGCTTGGCCCAGTGCAATTGGGACTCTCTGGAGATGAACTTATGGTTATGTCTGCCTCTATTAACTTGATACATTATAGCTGATAGGTTATAGAAGTGTATTTCTCCTTTCTTCTATCAGATTTGACTATTCTTTCCTTGAGTACCATTCTAGGTTACCAGTGCATAACCTACATCCACAGATTACCCACATGCACATACCTTTCAAAGTCACCTGCTGTTGCGACTGATGTTTGAAGTGACAAATAAGAACTCTTCACTACTGAAAATCTTTTAAAATGCCACTAAAGTATTTTCCCCTCTGTTTCAGTGAAAAAAAAAGTGTCCTGAAACATATGCAGAGGCCAGAAAATGTGCAGATTCCAGATTTACCTCTCTGAAAGGGGAACTAGGAGTCATGTGCTTATGAGCATATGCAGCAGCTGGCACTGCAGCCAGTGACTCACTCGTCTGAGCTGAGCGCTCTGTTTTTGTATTCCTGCCCCACAAAGCTGTGCACCAAGTATCCTGTGTTAGAATGGAGCTGCACTCCAGAGAATGTAGTGCAGTGCCTGCTGTTTCCTAGTAATAATCCCAAGCACTCGTTTTTCCCACAGCCAAATGATGTGTGTCATTTGAGATAGCATCTAATCATAGAATCATAGAATGGTAAGGCTGGAAGGGACCTCAAGGATCATCTACTTCCAAACCCTGCCATAGGCAGGGACACCTCCCATTAGTACAGGTCACTCAAGGCCTCCTCCAACCTGGCCTTGAACACCTCCAGGGAGGGAGCATCCATGACCTCCCTGGGCAACCTGTGCCAGTGTCTCACCACCCTCACTGCAAACAGCTTCCTCCTGACATCCAGTCTAAATCTTCCCTCTGCCAGTTTAAACCCATTGCCCCTTGTCCTGTCATTGCAAGACCTTGTCAATAGTCCCTCCCCAGCCTTCCTGTAGGCCCCCTTCAGATACTGGAAGGCTACTCTAAGGTCACCTGGAAGCCTTCTCTTCTCCAGGCTGACGAGTTTGATTTGGTTTTGTTTGTTTTGTTGTGTGTGGGATTTGTTTATTTATTTAAATAATCTGCATAGTGCTAATTTGTTCTCGTTTCAGAGGAAGAAACAATTGTCTGGTTTGTCTTTACATGGTTCATTTGACTTTGTCATGCTTACAGTTATTTACAAGGTCTCTCAACAGTCTTGCTTCAGGCTTATTTTTCCTTTCCTTCAATTAAAAATGTCTTTCTTTCTAATCATATTTACTGCCTGAAGTCTTTTTAGCTTTTGTGGCTGTTTGAGCTAGATTTCTAGCTTAGACATAAAAAAAGCCCAAACATATTAGGAACACTCTGAGTGAAAAGGATAACATGCCAGGGATAGGCCATAAAATGGCAACAACAGATAAATTAACATCATTTCATTGAGGCATTGAAAACTTCCTATCTGGATGTACAACTTGTATCTGTCTCTCTCACTTGCTGCTGTCTCTTCCAGTGCTGCTGCTTTGGCTGCTGCTTGGCTTTGCTGTGCTGCTTACTTCATCTCTACTCCCTCTAAGGAGGTTGTTAAATTCTGTAATAGTTGGTGGGGTTTGGTTTTTTTACTTCTTTGGGGTTTGGGGGCTTTTTTTTGGTGTGTTTAGGTTTTTTGTGTGTTTTGTTTGTTTGTTTTGTTGGGTTAGTTTTGTGTACATGGGTTTTGTTCTTTATTTGTTTGTTTCCTGTTATATTTGGTCTAATTATAAATATACAATTTCATTTTACCAACTTTCCAAATCCTAAGTTGTGGTAAATCTGCTCTCTGTGGCAGATTTATGATAAGTTATTGAGGGAGGGATCCACTCTAACCCCTATCAATCTTTCCTGTTACTTTGTTCCTCAGGACGATGCCTCGGAATGAACTTGTTATGCCTTACCTTATGAACTACAATATTTTGGATTCTCTTATAGAGAAAATGTTGAAAGAGAATTTGAAGTTACTCTGGTGCTTATTTCTTAGAGGACTGGGATACAGGCATGATGAACAGGACCAAATTCCAAAGAGCTGACACACTTCTGGCAATTTCATTCTTTCTTTCCTCTAACTCCATTGTTCAACCATGCTGATTACTTTCTTTGGTATTATTTTCTGATTAATCTTTATATTTATTAGGAATTTCCATGTGATTTCTTTGTGGCTGCAGGCAGCCGCAAAGTGATAAAGTTTAAGAGTTCTTTTTCTGATGCTGATAAGAATTACAGGAAAATATTTCTTGCAGCAGCTCAGTAACACTGCAGAAGTGCAGGACTTCTGTCACATCTGTCTGTACCAGAAGGAAGTGAGATCCTTCTCTCCTCTAGACTATTGTGATTAGTAAGTAGATCATCATGAGCTCTGCAAATGAGAATGGCTTTGAAATAATAGACCATAAACTCCAGGGAAGGGAACTGACTAGTTATTGCATCTTTGCTTTACAGCATTTTCTTGGAAATACATCCATGTGTTTTGTTAGTTTGGGAAATACTGCTCTTTCCCCTTGCTTTTTCTTTCTGTATGCATCAATCCTTTTGTTTACATGCCAGTGACTGAGCTGATTCCTCATATTTATTGCATGTTTGTGAAAGACAATCATGCCTAATTACTCTTTTTTTATTTCCACTCTGGAAGCCCATACTTGTTCTTTCATGCCTTCTTCCTCTACCCCTCCCTGTCTCCCACCCACCTGGGCATCCTTCCCCTCTAATGGCAGAGAGTTTGAAAGTTTTGTTCTGGATTGTTTTTGTCAACTCTTTAAAGATGAAAAACATTCACATTTCTAGACTCTTTTCACCGCCAACTGTGTCCTGCTGCTTTCTCAATAGTTCTTGATGGCTTTGTTCTTTCAAACTAGCTCTGTGTTCCCAAGATGAGGTCCATTACAGACTGGTGAAAGGTATTATCGCTGCTTCAGAGGAGATTGTATCCATTCTCTGCAGGCTTTTGCCGCTGCCTTTGCTTTTCCTTACAAGGTTTTAGCAGGAAAAAAAAAAAAAGAGTTTAAAAGGTCCCAATTACTCACCTGCTATTTCCCTCTGGTTAGTCACAACTGTTTTGATTTTATGCTTTGGTTCTTACCCACAGTTCACAACTGTTCTCTCTGCATTCTGAGTGGTCTTCCTCAAGTGCTATTATGATATTTGACACCTCTCTTCAGGTGTATTGCATCCTAATTGAACACCCACCTTATCTGAACTTGGTCAGCAGGTGATGCTTTGATAGGACATGCAGGTCAACACTTTTCCTCTGTGCATCTTAGGAGATGAGGTAGGAGATGTCAAACACAGAGCTTATTGCCTTAATGATGTTTTAAGGCTTGGGTCATAAGATCCTGTTGGAGTGGGACTTGTCATATGATTTCAGAACGTCTGAAGTGGCCTCATGAGACTAGCTGGAGGTGTCCCTTAGTAGTTCTGCATGCATAACCTTTTTTTTTTTCTGCCTGTTCCAGAGCAAAAGTACCTGATTTCACACACACACATCATTTGCACTCTCTCTGTTTGGGAAGTGGTAAAACACAGTTAAAGAGTGGAAGTCCAGGTCTAGATGCATAGTTTGAAAAGCCTAGTTCCCTTTTCCTGCCATTGTGTTTGCCAGAAGTTGTTACTTGAAAGCTGTAAAGCTGTAAAGCATTGGTTATTGAGAAGTCACACCTGGAAACAGAAACATCACAGATTTTTCCACCACCAGTGCTGTCTGTTCCTGTCCTGGACCAGGGAAATGAGAAAACAGTTTAGTTTCTCAGTCTCATCACTTATTGATCTCTTCACTCTCATTTTGTTCTCCCTGTCTTTCCAAAAAAACCAAACCAACAAACCAACCCCAAACCCAAAACCCCAAGAGCTACCTTGATTTAGGTCAGTGCCATTGTGTGAAACATCTCTGGCCTATATTTTTTATTATGAATTATGCAAAATTAATAATGAAATTCATTTTGATATCCAGGCAAAGATTGTTCATAACTATGAAACCTGTTTATTAACATTAAAGCTCACCAGAAAACTTATTTGCAATGTTTGAAATGCACAGTTTGGGAATTTATACACACAGGCAACAGGCAAAACTGGAACACTTGGAGGAGTAGCCAGTAGATGCAAACATTAAAACTGGAAATGGGTTCTCAGTTTCAGTTATACTTCTTGCCCATCAGGGGATGTGAGAGGCTCCTTTCTGCTCCTAGGGCAGAAAGGCACAACAGAATCTAGTTACAGAATTTCTTAGAGAGAAGCTTTGAACATTTATTCACAAAACAGTATCAGAGAGTACCCAAAACTGGACGGGATTTCTGTTGGTATCTTGAAAGTCATGGCAGGTAAAATAGAGCATAGCGTGGCAGAGCTCAGCAGACAAAACAAGCCGAAAGCAAAAGCCCAAAGCTGTGTGGCAAATGGTTATTTATTGGTTGCCTGAAATGTGATGGCCCCTTGGACCACAGAGGTTTGCCAATCAGAGCGGCACTTTGCCAAACCTGACCATAGTAGGTGAAGTCAGGAGCTTGCTTTCCCTCATTTGGGAAGTACAAGTCTGGGCAACTCTTGTCTTCTCCCTGCACTCTGCTTTCAGCAGAGGGAAGGGGGAGGATGGCATTATTCCTGGGTAAGCCAGGACATGTGACCTCCATGACAATTTTCAAAGTACTTTTAATATAAGGAAGCCTTTAATACAGAGTCTTGCTTTGTTCTTCACTAGATATGTGTGATGGTTTGGGAGTTACCTGTCCCGTCCCCCCCCTCCCCCCCCAAAAAAAATTACCCTGCCCAAAAATTGAATACAAAGATAAAATAAGAAAACCTCAAGCTTAATGGTTTTGCCAGTAATAAAAATACATCACAGAACAAANTTCCAGCTTACCACAATTTACAAACATATGTTGTGCTAGTTTGAGGCTAATTGGAATATTTTCATAGAGAAAATTATACTATAGGCTGAGAAAAGGAAACAATGATGATGTCTGCTTCACTCATAGGCTTGTTGAGAGGTTTAAGAATAAGTACTCAAAACAGATAAGTGAGTCTCTGGGGATCAGGGTCTCAGTCTAGCAGCTTCTGGTTTTCTCTCTCTCTCTGCTGAGTAATCTCACTAACCACTTTTCTTCTAACCCCCCTGGCCCATCCTCCAAGCTCACCTTGCATGTAAGGCAAACCTTGGGGTAAGGTANGGCTGGAAGTTAAGGAATGAAGCTATATTTCCAGCTTACCACAATTTACAAACATATGTTGTGCTAGTTTGAGGCTAATTGGAATATTTTCATAGAGAAAATTATACTATAGGCTGAGAAAAGGAAACAATGATGATGTCTGCTTCACTCATAGGCTTGTTGAGAGGTTTAAGAATAAGTACTCAAAACAGATAAGTGAGTCTCTGGGGATCAGGGTCTCAGTCTAGCAGCTTCTGGTTTTCTCTCTCTCTCTGCTGAGTAATCTCACTAACCACTTTNGTATATATATATATATACAATATACAGTTATATACAAGTTAAAAGTAATACAGAAACACAAAATCCCTGCAAAACAATCAGATTGCCAGGAGGATCCTAGCCTAAACCTCCCCTCACCCCTACTTTTCCCCTCCTTTCCCCAATACACAGACCAAACCCCATATATCTCACGTGATAAATCTAGAAACATCTGAGGTGAGATGTCAAAAAGACAGCAAGGGAGTTAGATAAAGGGTTAGGACAGATTAGAGTTAAGGCAGAAAGCAGCCACAGACTGCTGGAGTGAAAGGAGCAGGACAGCTGCTGAGAACTAGCTCAGAAATGTGTGAGAAGTGAGTGCTTTAGCTATATTTAACTAGCTGTGCTTCTCAGCAGAAGAATGAGTGATATAGGTTACTATTATTGTTTTTGTTTTTCTTCTCCTAGCTAAGGATTTAATTTCTCTCAGTAAAAATATTCCAATTAGCCTCAAACCAGCACAATATGCAAGGTTTGGCTGTGAAAGGCAGAAAGGATGGCTGTGAAAGGCAGGTGAAGAGCCAGATCACTTATTGCAGAGGCTCTCAGTTCTCTGTGCATCCTCTGCATGTGGTTAATAGACCAGTGGTGCTCCCTGGGCTATAGTAGATGTCTAAAGTAGAGTTATGAAACCATACAGCCTTTACTGGGCTTTAAATGTAAAGGTGGTTTGCATGTGAATGTCTGTCAAAATGTTTGCAGGTTGACAGTGAGCTGCTGCAAAAATATTTGGCAACCCCTGTGGTAAACGTTTTCTTTAGATGTAATACCTTGGGGCTTTCATACAAATATTTAGAGCATTTACAGTATTTAGAACCTTTGTCTCTGTTGTGCTTAATGTTAACAGTGCTCCTGGAGTGCTGCTGGTGGAAAACCAGACATGAAGTGATTGATTGATTGATTCAAAGGAAAATTACTAAAAGCATATGAATCATTTAGAAGTCTGAGACAAAAGTGACTTAAGCTTTGAAAAATAAGGCTTCAAACTAGGCAATTAGGAAAGCAAAACAAACCAACTCTCAGGGCTTTCTCAGATGTTCCTAGAAAGGATCAATAAATAACAAGGCATTTGTGAGGTTTTGTTCTCTGTTCTCCTCTTGTTTTTGTGGTTGACAAAGGCTTTTAGTTACTGAAAACTGGTGGCAGTTTCCTGTAGTTGAGGCTCTGCTACCCAGGTCAGCTGAGCTGAAAATACATGCCCTGGTGCTACGTGCATACCTACAAGTAAATATTGTCAAGTTCCACTTGAAGAACCTTAATTTTGTTGAGGTTTCTCTCTATGTCTCCCTCTCATACTGCTCTTTTTGAAGGGCATGTGTTTCTGCTTCTAAGCCTTGTTAGCTCCTGAAAACGTTTTGTGGAAGTTTCATTCATTTAGAGGAAGCTTCAGGAAAAACACTGCCTTGGATATTGTGCATCAACCAGAGAAGTCTGCTTTAAAACAGCTGGCAGGCTGCAAGAGAAAGGCAACGATGTGCAGCGTTGACTGTCAGCAGGGGATAACTTGCTTTAAAAGACAAAAGCCTTAATGCTGGGGGAAATGACAGCTTATCTGATCGCTCTGTAATCTCTTTTCAGCACTGGCTGACAGAGCTGGAGATCTTCGCTATGATCTTCGCAGCTGCCATCCACGACTATGAGCACACTGGAACCACCAATAACTTTCACATCCAGACACGGTGAGGTCACTGTTGAACATGATGAAAGGTTGGGAACGGGAAATGGAGTCGGGAACCTTTGCAGAATAACGGCACAGCCAACTAGTAAACCGCCAGGAGGAGCTTTTTCTTTCAGCCGTTACAGGCTGAAAGTTCATTTCTTTAGGCTGCATTTAATTTTCTCTTGTTCAGCTGTGTCCAGTGGGATGCATGTGTTCTAGCTTCCTAAGCATTGCTTCATATTAATAATAAAAAAAAAAAAAAAAAAAAAAAAAAAAAAAAAGGATTGTCCTAAGATATTTCTGCATAAAGTTGTTAAAGAAATTGTGGCACAGAGTGGTGCATTTTGGTGAAGGTGTAGTTTTGGAGGAGGTATTGTAGTTCAACATTTTTTTTTTCCCCCCTCCTTATTGAATTTGAGTAATCAAACATCAATCACATAAATCAAGAATCCAACAGTATCTGTGTTCATCAGTGAACACCACCACTACAGACTATGTTCAGTTGAGTGAAAAATACCACTAGCAGCAGGGGTATGTGTTTAACATTACCTGATCAAGATAATTTTGTAAAGTTTTGTAAATTGCTAGGCAGTAATTAGCTGATCACAAACTAGACTGGAATGGCATTTTCATTTTTTTTCCCTTTAATATTTAGAATCTTCTTTAAAGTTTTTGAGTTAGTGGAAGAGAGATGAAGATGACAACAAAATGCAGAAATGTGCAAAGATTGTGAGGGCTCTAGTTACATGTCTGTGTCATGCATGCTTGGGTTTTTCTCAGATGCATTACAACTTACCCCATCTGGGGTATGTTAGCTGAATGCTGGTGGGTATCACAGATACATAAAGGTTGCAAGAATAAACCACAAATAGGCTCAGGAAAGCTTGGGAACATAGAAGTTTCTGTCTCTTGTCTGGATCAAGCCACACTCCACTTCTTGCAACTTCATCCATGTAAGAATTTGGGATCTGCTATATTTTCCAAATGTCCTTCCTGGAATTCTTTTGTAACTTGGTTTCTGAACATCAAAATGAAAGGGAGGAAAAAATATGCACTGCTCTCTGTGCAGCAGAATGAAGCAGGGACTTTACAGATCATATTGCCCTCTATTGCCGTTAATTTCCAGGGAGACCTCTGTATTCAGTCCAGTTTAGCCATTCACCAGTGTCAGGTTTATGTCCTGGGTATTAAAATAAGGTGTGAAGTACCTTTAGTCTTACTCTATCCCACTGGCAATCACCCTTCCAGACACCATAGTCGAGTGCACAGATGGCAGAGAGCAGTTCAATTCTATCTGGTTTGCAGCCAGTTTGCTATTCTGGAAACAGTATCAGGACACACCTTGTAGTTGCTTGCTTGGGTACAACATACACAAGAGCTGGAACACAGCCTCATGGCCTCATGATTTCACTCTAAACTTACATCTCTCTCACAGCTCTCAGCATTCTTTTTGTAAGTATGTAACAAAGAGACTAGGTGAAGCTCAGCTGACAAAACAGATTTTGTGGTGGACCTTGACCCTTAGTTTTCTTTTACTGAATGACAGCGATGAACAAAGTGTTGCAGGTGCTCTTAACATGCTTCTATCTGTGCTGTAAAACTAATCTCTGTAGCTGATCAATATAGCTTCTAAATGTGAGACTCTTTAGCTATAGAAGAAACATAACTGTCTATGTTTTCTTTCAATTGCCAGGTCAGACTCAGCCATTCTATACAATGACCGCTCCGTGCTTGAAAATCACCACGTCAGTGCAGCCTATCGTCTTTTGCAGGATGATGAGGAGATGAATATTTTATCTAATCTCTCAAAGGATGACTGGAGGTAAAAAGGAAGGTGGTGGCTGTCTAGGAACATTGCAACATGGCCAAAGGCATTGTTATCACTTCGTTTGAATGGCAATACGCATTATTGCATATTGTGTGATAGTATAGGAAAGAGAGCTTTAAAAGGTGTTAGGCTTGCTTATGTCTGCATTTGGCTTTCACCTTTGGTAGTGAGACTAGGCTTTGTGACAATGGCTTACAGCATACAGATTGAGTCCCACCTGATTTCTGAAGTGTCACAGAGACATGTTCTATACATGTAACTAGGCATAGGACCAGCCTGTCGCTGTCTGATCCTGAAGTGTGCACATAGCCTTTATCTGCTTTGACATTCCCTACCTGGAAACTATAAATGGGACTTCATGCAAAAAAGACTCTAGTCCAACGAGCATAAATCACTGTACCATACAGACCAAGGTGGTGTAAGAAACTGTAATTTAGACTAAGCCTCATGCAACACATGGTTTAAACTGGCAGAGGGGAGATTTAGACTAGATGTTAGGAGGAAGTTCTTTACAGTGAGGGTGGTGAGACACTGGAACGGGTTGCCCAGGGAGGTTGTGGATGTTCCCTCTCTGGAGATGTTCAAGGTCAGATTGGATGAGGCCTTGAGTAACCTGTACTAGTGGGAGGTGTCCCTGCCTATGGCAGGGGGTTGGAACTAGATGATCCTTGAGGTCCCTTCCAACCTTACCATTCTATGATTCTATGTGCCAGAATCAGCCCATGATTTACTTTCTAATAGCAGACAGATCAAGCTGATGAGGACTTGCTTTTTTTATGCTGTGGTATTTTTGTCGTGGTTTTTTGGTTTTTGGGGGGTTTTTTTGTTTGGTTTTTTTTTAAAATTTCAGGAGGTGGTACTTCAAAAATAGCCCAAAGTGCTAGACAGGAAGTCTTGCTCCATGGTCTCTCTCGTGGGAGAGAAGCAACTTGTGGCTTCTTAATGTGATGCACGGTGCCTCCTGCACACACTTAAATGTGGTAGAGTGCCGAGCAGTCAGATCAATTTGTATTAGTATGAACGTGGGGAAATGAGCCCTTCTCCAGCGTCTGGCTTCTAGCAAACTGGTCAGGGAAGGCTCTACTTGCTACTCTGCCTAGCCTGAATTTCCTGTTTAGTTCAACCTGTGGACAGTGACCGTACAGCTGAACACCAGCAATGAAACTCAGGAACTTAGGTGGCTAATTTCAATCAGTGTAAGTGTGCTGGAGGAGAAGCTTGGAAAATTCTGTCACCCAGTTTAGAAAATAGCCTCATGGTGGGCAGCAAGCAAAAAAAACCTTAAAAAAAAATATAATTCTGCAGTGAGGTGTTAAAAATCTAATTTTTTTTTTTTTTTAGCTGCAGCTGGTAGTGCCTTGTCAAATACTGGCAGCAAATTACTGCTTTCTCCTTTACGTTGGCGGGGGAAATGCGAGGAACTAACTGACTAGAAACAGCAACCTCTGAGCCGCTGTCTACAGGAACAGCAGAGCAGCTAGCTGAGTGTGCTTCACTGCTAGATTCTGCCTGTAGGAAAATGCTCTGCCTTGGAGCTTTATCCTGGTTTTGTTTGAATCAAATGTAGATATTTCTCGTCGATTCTGTAGCGTCAACGTGTGTGTAGTGTTGAGGCAATATGTTAGACGCAAGGTTTCAAACCCCTCTCTGTAAGAAATACTCTGCCTGAGCAAAAACACAAAGTGGTTTGGATTGTTTATTTGTTCTCTTACAAGGAGGGCTGTGTTATTCTGTAGCTGCCGATCAAGCAGCAGCTACAGAACAAAGACCATTATCTGGATGTGCTCTAATTCCAAAAGTGATTTTTGTGTGCTATTGCTTTTGACTGCCGGTTTGAAAACCTATAGACAAACACTTGGGAAGCACTGGAAACATCAGCTGACTACAGCAGGATCTGAGAAGAAAACCCTAGAAACCTAAAGTTCCCCAGACAGGCACTCAAAAATAAGACCCTCAGTATTGAAGGATGCTTTTGGGAAACTATTGAAGTGCGTCCTCCAAATTCAACTTTATTTTTGAAGATGTTGAGGATAAATCTCTCTCAGAAAAAAAAACCGGAGTGATGATTTTTGGAAAGCAAGTTCTTAAGTGCCTTTCTTTCAGAGTCTGAGCTTTCACTACTTTTTTTTTTTTTTCTTTTTTTCCCCCTCATTACTTAGAAGATCTGATGTGCATTGGATTTTTTGCAATCCTAGATGTCTATGTGAATTTTATCACCTTAGTGACGTTCAATCATCTAGTTATGGAATGTATTTTCAGGAAAGAAATGCAGAAAATGAAATGCTGCATTTCCCTGCTGGAAAATAAGTAGGCACTGGATTTGTAAAGAGAGCAGATGAGATTGAAAGAGACCTCTTGGGCTACAGCAAAGGACAAAAGGATTGAATGTTTACTGGTACTCCAACTGGATTTGTTTTCTCTCCATTTAAACAAACCCTCTGTTGTTTATTATTTGAAAATCTGTGAGTTGCCTCGTTTCATGAACCCCATTTATGCAAGTTATCAACAAATAGATGAAGAACCTGTAACAAAAGCAAGTCCCAGTGAAGAGATGCTTTCCAAGATACTGTTACAGATGTCTTTTCTGGCCCTCTATTTAATTGTTAATAATTTCCACACAGTTTATTGGAACAGAGTATATTTAGCACAAGCGCTTTACCATCAAGTACAGGATTAAAAAGGCATCTGGAAAGTGTTTAGCTCCTTAGCTCTGTAGTGGAGTACAGCTTTAGGAAGTCACATTTAATGCAATGCTGACTTTGTCAGTAAAGCTTCTTGGGGTTTTGTCCCTCCAATAATTCTTGAGCCTTCCTGGTCAATCAGTGTTGTTCCTTTTGAGATTGCAGTGAGAAACCTTGAATGTTTTTCAACTGGCGACAACTTTGGTCAGAGCCTTCTTTTGTACATAATTGTGCATGTGCAGCTGCACACAAAAGCTGATATGGGTCAAGAATTGACTGGAGGGCTGGGCCCAGAGAGTGATGGCCACATCCACTTGGCAACTGTCACTAGTGGTGTGCCCCAGGGATCAATGCTGGGCCTGGTCCTGTTCAATATCTTTATTGATGATCTCGACCAGGGGATTGAGTCCAGCATCAGTAAGTTTGCAGATGACACAAGTTAGGAGCAGGTGTGAATCTGTTGGAGGGTAGGAGGGCTCTGCAGAGGGACCTGGACAGACTGGATGGGTGGGCAGAGGCCAAGGGGATGAGAATTAATATGGCTAAGTGCAGAGTTCTACACTTTGGCCACAATAACCCCAAGCAGCACTACAGGCTGAGGACAGAGTGGCTGGAGAGCAACCAGGCAGAAAGGGACCTGGGGGTACTGGTCCACAGCTGACTAAAATGAGCCAACAGTGTGCCCAGGTGGGCAGGAGAGCCAGTGGCATCCTGGCCTGGATCAGGAACAGTGTGGCCAGCAGGACAAGGGAGGTTATTCTGCCTCTGTACTCAGTGCACCTTGAGTATTGTGTCCAGTTCTGGGCCCCTCAATTTAAGAGAGATGTCGAGGTACTGGAACATGTCCAGAGAAGGGCAGCAAGGCTGGAGAGAGGCCTGGAGCACAGCTCTGCGAGGAGAGGCTGAGGGAGCTGGGGATGTGCAGACTGCAGAGGAGGAGGCTCAGGGGCGAGCACAGTGCTGTCTACAACTACCTAAAGGGAGGTTGTGGGGTTGGGCTCTTCTCCCAGGCAATCAGCAACAGAACAAGGGGACACAGTCTCAAGTTGTGCCAGGGGAGGTCTAGGCTGGATGTAGGAGGAAGTTCTTGCCAGAGAGAGTGATTGGCATTGGAACGGACTGCCCAGGGAGGTGGTGGAGTCACTGTCTCTGGAGGTGTTGAAGCAAAGCCTGGATGGGGCACTTAGTGCCATGGTCTGGTTGATTGGCTAGGGCTGGGTAATAGGTTGGACTGGATGAGCTTGGAGGTCTCTTCCAACCTGGTTGATTCTATGATTCTAAGATAGGTAAAACCCATGAAATAGTTATTCTAAGGAGGAAATGATATTTGCCAGGTAGATCAATGCAAGGCTTGGAAAGATTTAGATGTGAAGTCAGTCAGAATCTATTCTTGGCAGTCAGTAGTATAGACATCATAAAACTGTGCTTGGGGCTGTGCCAGATGCCATGTTTACACATAAATCATCTGCAGGACATCAGCTAGAAAACAAAACACCAGAGCTGTGATACTGGCCACAGGATAAGTTGTTATTCAGCGTGTGACAGTAATAAACCAGGAAATTTGCTTCAGGTTTCCTCCTTCTCCAATTGCCTTTCCTCACCCTGTTTCCTGACAGTCTTCCCTCTCCACCCAATCTTTCCTCCTCTAATTCTGCAGAGGGTATTAAAAGGCATGGGGAAGTTAGAATTTATTTTCAAATTTGGAAACTTGTGTTTCTCAATAGCAGATGAAAGGTGTGAGAACCTTAGACTCTCTGCTTCCTGACGTCAGGCCTTAGGAAGAATGTATATTGTACCATTAGAGAAAACATCTGTCAGTGGAATGAGAGATGTTAAAAACCTTAATTATCCAACCAAGCAGCACAGCTAGGTCTAGGAAAAGGACTACGGGTCCACAAGGGGTCTTCAGCTGAGGGGACCTGCAAGAAAACCTGTTACAAAGCCATAGGAGAGCCGTGAGATTCTCACTAGCGGTAGCTTTTCATCTGATGCATTTTTGTTGCCACAAACAGTGATCTAAAGGAGGATGAATTAGAAACCTGAGCTCGGTTTTTACTCTGGCATGTATCTCTTGGGTGATTCTGACAAAACACTTCTGCTGGAATTTATTTCACCCGATGTGAAGAGGCAGAATTGTTTGAGCTTTCTTCTTTAGAGGGTGAGGCAGTACCTCCAAAGGGCAATTCCAATTTTCTGAGGAGGGCAAGAACCATGCTCTGAAGACACTGATCTCTGTCCGGTCTCTAGAGCAAAACCAGCTGAGCTGGCTTACACAGAAACCTACAGCAGCTAAAAGCCTGACAGCAGTGACAGGAGTGGATAGAAAGCTTAGACAAAACTCCTTAGCACACAGCATTTCCCACAGTGCTTGTCAAGCCAAACAACAGAACTATCTTTGAAGATGGACTAGGGAAATTGAAAGCTGACAGATTCCAAAGTGCTGTCAGACATTGCAGTCTGGCTTTGGCTAGTGGCTCAGAACGTCCTCTGAGGCTCTTATTGCACCTCCTACCTTTTTGAATGCTCCCTAATCATTCCAAGCTTGTAACTGGGAACTGTTCAAGAAAAAGATGAGGGAAACCCACAGCTGCATGTGACTGAACAGGGTTTCATGTTCTGTCTGTAATCATAATAAAGCTCAGCAAGTGTGAAAAAAGAGAGAACTGGAAGTTAATAGAAATACATGAGTAAGCAGTGGGATAGTTTGGATGTTTTTACTCTAAGAGAGAGAGAGGATGTAGCAGATAAAAACAAACAATCCCTCCAAAAACAAACTAAAGAAAAAACCCAACAACACCCAACCCCCCAAAAAAACAAATGAAAAACACAAACCAAAACAACCAAACCAAAACCAAAACAATAATAAAAAAACCCTAAATCAAATAAAAAAATAAATTAAAAAAGACCCTTTTGTTGTTCCTTACAGATCAAACTTCTTAGTAAGTCCTTAAGGTGAACCCAGACTGTCACTTTAGAATATTCCCTGGTTTGCTGCAAGCCCTAAGCTCCAGTAACCTTTACTTGGGGATCTGCCAGTCCACTCCATAGCTCCAATGTGACAAATGAGAACCCCTAACTACTGAAATACTTTTTCAATCCCACTAAAGTATTTTCCCTCTCTGTTTCAAAGGAAACAGTGTTATGAAACATGTGCAGATTCCAGATTTACCTCTCTGAAAGGGGAGGTAGGAGTTGTGTGCTTGTGAGCATATGCAGCAGCTGGCACTGCAGCCAGTGACTCACCCACCTGAGCTGAGCCAAGTATCCAGTGCAGAGTGTCAGGATGGAGCTATGGAGCTATGCTCCAGAGAACGTAGTGCAAGCAGTACCTGCTGTTCCCTAGGAGCAGGGATCTCGTTGCTGTGTACAGCTACCTGAAGGGACATCGTGGAGAGGCTGCTGCTGGTCTCTTCTCACAGATAATTGGAGACAGAACAAGGGGGAATGGCCTCAAGCTGAGACTGGGTAGATTGAACATTAGGAAGAAGTTTTTCATGGAGATAGTGGTCAGGGATTGGAATGAGCTGCCCAGGGAGGTGGTGGAGTCACCCACCCTGGGTGTATTTAAAGGTTAGTTGGATGTGGTGCTTAGGGATATGGTTTAAGGTGAATCTTGTTGAGTAGGGTTATAGGTTGGACTTGGTGATCCTGAGGGGCATTTTCAACCTGGATGCTTCTGTGACTGTGTGGTTTCTGTGAACAATCCCAAGCACTCACTGTTTCCACAGCATAATCATACTGCTTTCTTCTTTCCTGCCTCTATTGCTTGTATTGACAGAAAGGTTTATGCTGCTTGGAACAGGCCAGACCAGGGCACTTCTCAGGACTTCAGAAGAGAGGAAAAAAAAAATTAATTTGTTTTCAGTTACTTGAATACTGTTAGGTATGCAGCTGATTGTACATGGGAGTGGAGGAGATGGGCATACTGGAAAAAGAGCAAGGCCAGCTGATACCATCTTAGTTTGTGTGTGGAACATCTGGCAGAGGGGACTTGTTAGATGCTTCCCATGAGACCTCATATGCACAGCAGTCCTGGGTCTCTACATTGTGGTGGCCTGGGGCTCAAACTTGAGTACAACCACCAGTGGCAAGAGAGATATACTCAAAATAGACCATGCCCTTCATGAAACATTCATGGAATGAATGGTAACTTTTATTTTTAAATGAGGGATGACCCATTTCTGAGTCTCTCAGATCCTGGGCTGGTTTCCTAATCTTGAGCTGTTCTTCCTCTCTTAACCTGTGGATAGCTGAACAGAGAGATAAAGAAAATAAATTTGTATTGGGTGCTAGATCAGAATGTTCCTGAGATTTTAAAATCTCCAGGACATCTGTGTTATCTTCAGAGGAATTTCAACTGGATCCTAAACAAGTTGGGTTGCATCAAGAGAGGTGATTCTCCCCCTCTACACCACTCTCATGAGACCTTACCTGGAATACTGTGTCCAGTTCTGGAGCCACTATTACAAGAAAGATCTGGATGTGCTGGAATGTGTTCAGAGAAGCGCCATGAGGGTAATCAGAGGGTTGGAGCTCTTCTTCTGTGAGGACAGGCTGAGAGGGTTGGAGATGTTCAGTCTGGAGAGGAGATGGCTCCGAGTAGACCTTGTTGTGGCCTCCCAATATCTGAAGTGGGCTACAAGAAAGCTGGGAAGGGACTTTTTAGGATGTTGGGTAGCAATAGGGCTGGAAGGGGAGTGGGTCTAAGCTAGAAGAGGGTAGATTTAGATTGTATGTCAGGAACAAGATCTTCACCAAGAGGGTGGTGAGACATTGGAACAGGTTGCTTGCCCAGGGAGGTGGTGGAAGTCCCATCCCTGGACGTTTTTGAGGCCAGAGAACATGGCTCTAGCAACCTGATCTAGTGTGAGGTGTCCCTGCACATGGCAGGAGGGTTGGAACTACATGATCCTTGGGGTCCCTTCCAACTCTGACAATTCTGTGACTCTGTGTGATTCTGTGACTAATATCAAGGAAGTGATGCAGGTTCTCAAAGGTCTTGACTGCATATGTGCATCATCTATTCTAGGAGGCTATTTTAAGCCCTTTTTTTTTTTCCTTTAATAACACAACTAAACTTTTAACATAGGAATTGACCATTTTATTCAATTGGATAGAGTTGCAGGTTCAAATCTCCAACTGATTCATGCTAAGACTTTGAACTGTTTTGTTTTTTTGGGTTTTTTTTTGTTTTTTTTTTGCTTCCTTTTAAAAGTGCTGAACAAAAGAAACCAATTTAAGGCATGAGCTTAATTGAAAGGGAAGTACTCTTCAAAAAACAGCATTTCTCTTAGCATGGATTAGCCACCTGGATTGATTTACAACACTCCCACTCCTGTGTTTGTGGAGAAAATCATTCTTCCTTTTCTCTGTCCCTGAAAGAGGGATAGTGGAACAAGTGACATACAACTGTAGAAGTACCACCAATAATTTGCAGACAGGCAACAAAAGAAAGCGGAGTGTGTCCAGTGTGTCCAACTGATGCTGGGGTTTGTGTTTCTCTTTTCTTGCTCCTCTCATCATGATGCCATCCAAAAGGGAATTCAGAGCTCTAGTAATTGAGATGGTGTTGGCCACGGATATGTCCTGTCACTTCCAGCAAATCAAAGCCATGAAGAATGCTTTGCAGCAGCCAGAAGGGTGAGTCACTTCACAACACTGCAGTGAGAGGCTGCATTTCAGCCCATGCTTTGCCATTGTGTTTGACTTCAAAAGCACCTCTCCAGATGTCCTCACTCTCTTTGATGGCCACATCAATTCTCTTTCTGCTGTTGAATTTTGAATGAATTCACTTAGAATGAATTTGCACCCTCCTATACACATGTCTCTACTCTGTGCTGGTGGACCAAAGCTTGCAAAGGTCACCATGTTGGGATAAGCCTCCTTGGGCATTTCCTTTTTTATATCAGATTAACATCAAGGAGCTGGTCCAGCTGAGTGACCACTACAGCTCGAGTATGACTCAAGGTTGTAAGATATGTAGAACACAACTTAGTCTTTCCTTTCTGCAGATGGTATCAGCTGCTACCTCTGCAAGAGGCCTGCTCCATAACCAGAGGGCTGATGAAAACAACTTAAGACCCACGGAGGGAAGAAGTAGAAAATAACAGTTAGAGCAATATGTGGAAGGCCTCCTCTTCTTCTCAGTGTGCCATGGGATGTTGTAATATTTTGTCCACAGCTCTTCCCTGTAAAATTCCTTTTATGCTGCAGAAAGCTTTGAGAGGTGCTGATTTTTAAATTCTGGAACAAGATCTGTCCAGAGCCTTCCAGAATTATACCTGGATCAGACCTGAGTGTGCCAAGCACTTGGTCCTCTCAAAAACTACAACTCTTCCAACTATTTCAAAAAGTCAAAACCTGGAACTGAAAATGAGACTACTTATCCCAAGGAACATTATTTGCTGGATTGTTGGGCTAGCCTATCAGGGCTGAATGAAGCCCAGGAAGCTGCCCAGGGAAGTGGTTGTGTCACCCACCCTGGATATGTTTAAGAGTCATTTGGATGTGGAGCTTAGGGATATGGTTTAAGGTGAACCTTGTAGAGTAGAGTTATAGGTTGCATTTGGTGATCCTGAGGAACTTTTCCAACCTGGATGTTTCTGTGTAATTCTGTGTTATGGTTTTAAGAGATCTCTGTTTTTTTCTTTTTTTGTTGTTCTGTGGAACCAGAAGCAAGGATCACACTCACCTCACTAATTTTTAAGCAGTGAAACATTTACCAGTTACTCTGTCGACTCTTCGGTGCCCTGAGATCAGATAATAACAGTACTACAGTAAGATGGTAGGAACCAGCTTCTCTTCTGAGCTGCTGAAAATGCTGCTTAGCTGAAATGGGCAACAAAACAGCTCTTCAGCTATGCTTGGAGAAGAGCTCAGCAAGTTTCTTTTGCCATTTGTTAGTGTCTCCTTTACTTTAGGAGTTACGTATGGTGGAGAAATTAGACAGTCTTTCACAGCTGTCTGATTTTATGAACACACGAGTCACTTCACTAATACCCTGGCCAAAGATTCTAATAAGCTCATTTCCCTGCTTAGGTGAGATTTTTGTCATCTCTCACTGCAACAGCAGCCAATTAATTTGTTTGATCCTTTGGGTTTTCAGAATTGACAAGCCGAAAGCCTTATCACTGTTGTTGCATACAGCAGATATCAGTCATCCAGCCAAGGCCTGGGATCTCCATCATCGCTGGACCATGTCTCTGTTAGAGGAGTTCTTCAGACAGGTAAAACTAGGGAAGTTCCTCTCTAGTTCTGCAGCACAGAGGGAGCATGTAGGGCTGGGCAAGGAAGCAGGAAAACACAAACAGAGATCTTTTCCTTTTCCCCTGATTTCCACAAGAACCTCCTGAATGATGTGATGCTATTAGACCTCTTGGGAAGCTGATGTCTGATTGCCCATAGACATAGACACTACGTGGTAGTGGCATTTGGAAAGCTAATATGAAATTCAAATCAGCAAAATGTAGATTATGTGATGTGCTCCTTAGCTGTAGAACCACAGAAGGTGGCTATAGGTAGCTATTCTTTACACCACTGTACTTATATTGTTGGGACAGACATGAAAAATGCATTCTGCTTACATTAGATGAAGTGAACCAGTCTAGTTTATAGCTCACAGTGGACTGCCTGTTGACAGACCCCACAAATCTAGAGTAATCATTAAGCTCTGTGTGATAGCTATAAGCTCCCCAAGTGACTAATTAAAAGCATTTAAAGAACTACTTGAAAAAAAAAAAAAGAAGAAACCAAAGTAAACAGAGCACTTAGGAATGTTTAGGATAGTTTTCATCAATATGAATTGCTGAATACAGTAGAAAACTAAGTGGAAGCAGGTAGATCATACCTGCAGCTTTCTCTGTTTCCACATGGGAGGTTCATGCAAGCAGAATGATTTTTCACATGCATTTCAGGGAAAATTTTATTTATGTTTATGCTTTTCTAGCTGAAAATTATGCTAGAGGTGTTAAAATACACCATTGAGTCCCCTGGTGAGGGAATTAAAATTAGTTAGATATGAGATCACAAAAAGCCCAAGTTTTGATCAGTTTTACACATCTAATAAAGACAAATTTGCTATTTTATGTTTTTATAAGAGTTAGCTTAATTTCAACCAAAATGTTCTATTTTAGTTTTGAATGGTGACTGCCCTTCTTGGTAAAAACGTGGTCTAGACAAGCTGGTCCAATACTCTGTTCAACCAAATCATAGAAATGTCCAGTACTGGGGAATCCACTGCTTCCCTGGAGAGTTTATTCCAATGGATGCTTGTCCTCGTGAAAAATTTTCCTTTTGTGTCCAACTGGACTCTCCCCAGGATTAATTTCCCAAACACAAATACAGGCTGGATGGTGAATGGCTGGAGAGTAGCCCTGAGGAAAAGGACCTTGGGGTCTGGGTTGATGAAAAGCTCAACATGAGCCTGCAGTGTGTGCATGCAGCTCAGACAGCAACCGAGTCCTGGGCTGCATCAAGAGCAGTGTTGGCAGCAGGGCAAGGGAGGGGATTCTGCCCCTTTGCTCTGCTCTTGTCAGACCCCAC
>VWZE01010438.1:327506-366453 GCA_013396675.1 Eubucco bourcierii
AGAGGGGAGATTGAAACTGGATGTCGGGAGGAAGTTCTTTGCGGTGAGGGTGGTGAGACACTGGCACAGGTTGCCCAGGGAGGTTGTGGCTGCTCCCTACCTGGAGGTGTTCAAGGTCAGGTTGGAGAAGGCCTTGAGTAACCTGTACTAGTGGGAGGTGTCCCTGCCTATGGCAGGGGATTTGAACTAGATGATCCTTGAGGTCTCTTCCAACCTTCCCATTCTATGATATCTGCTTTGTTTACTAAGGATGTATGATAAAAATCCTATGTGCAGGAGATCCCTGTGGGGGGAAATAAATTAAATCTTGTCTTATACTTCACCTAAAACATACACATGGAGTAGATCATAACAGATTCTGGACATTTAACTTTTGAATGTGCTTTTTACCCATTTGCAGTGCTTTGCGTAAAGTCTAAAAGTCTACTAAAGTGCACATGTAAGTGTCAAGTTCTGATTCATAGAATCATAGAATGGTAAGATTGGAAGGGACCTCAAGGATCATCTAGTTCCAACCCCCTGCCATTCAAGTGGATGTGTGCAAGTTGCTTAGCTGCTGCTGCTTCTGGTAATATCTGTTGATGCAAGTATTTCATACCCACTTTTGGCAGAGTGTCTTAACTATAAGTATTTGGTTATTAATGCTTTAACTGGAGAGAAGAATGTTTTAATTGCCTCATAAAAACATCCTTCTAGCAGCTCCTGAGGGTAGCCTGTGGAAGAATTAGTTGATCACTTGAAAGCAGAGAGCTCAGCCACCTGCATTATCAGACATGGGAACCCTTAACAGATCATTTTATATTTAGTCTTCTGACAATCCTTGGCCCTGCATAGTTAAGTTTATGTTTTTGCCAACCTTCCTCTCCAGTGACTTGGATGAGGGCCCTGGTTTATGGTCAAAGATCCAGAAAGCAGTCTCAGCTTTCATCTGAATTAACTGACTTTCACATAACTTCTGTGCTTCTGGATGCATTTAGTGGCACAAGCATGGATATTTTTTATCCTGAAAGATCACCCTGTCACTCTGGGATGTGGTTTAATGGCCATGGTGGTGTTAGGTCACCAGTTAGACCTGGTGATCTTAGTGGTCTTTTCCAACTGAAACAATTCCATGATTCTGCATTTACAAATGTATGGCTCAGCATACCATAGCTGGGAACTGAGGACCTGTTGCTGGACTCCAGAGCCCTCAGATCAAAAACTTTGCTGAGCTGCTCTCTTGCTCCTGACTTGCAGCAACTCTCTCCACCCCTCCATCTGCCTTGCCTGCCTTAGCCATCTGCAGCAGAACCTGCTGCGCAGCAGGACTTTGTATTGCTGACCCTCCTTGGACTGGTGTCCTGCATTGCATCAGGATACTCTGCCAGGAAAAAAATAACAGTTAGTAAGAGAAGACAGATAAAGTATCTGACTCTTGATTGACAGCAAATAGCAACTAGGCCAGGGTACTACTGACCCAGAAATCTTGGGTACAGGCATAAAGCAGTCTCACCAGAATGCTTAGACTCAGTATGGGTATGGATATGCTATGAAGCTGTGTAAGCTCACAAGTTCCAAACTGAGTATGTGCCAAGATGCTCAACTCCTTTTGCAGATTGATCATGGATAAGGGAGAAAATTTTTGAGTCTCCACATAGAATCTGTGCATACCCAGTCATGTTTATTAGTTCAAGAACTGCACTGAGGGACTGTAGTTGTGTCCTGTTTTCCAGTGTGATGCAGGAAGCCACATGCAGAGCCTTTGCAGCTGAGTCTGTTGGGCTGTGCTGTACCCAACCTGGACTAGAACTGTAGCAGTCTCAATACTTGGAGCCAAAGTAATCTGTGACCTATGCTATGAGTACCTAAGGTTTGAATAGGAATAGAACAGTGTCTTGAAGAGGGAAAAGTGATTATTCTATGAATCCATTCTTTTCTGAAAGACAGTATTTTAGAGTGCTGCTGGGTTTTGGCACTTATTTCTGAATGTATGCCTTTGCATATTTGTGATTGACTGTAAGACTTTTGGGGATGGAAGGGCAAGTGCTAGCAGCAATATATTCATGTGCCAAGGAGGGGCAGAGGCATAAAGAAAGGCTAACAGTAAGTGGAAGAGAAGAGACAAGGAAACTTGTTCCAAGTTGCTTCCAACAAGACAAGAAAAGAAGCAGATGTCAAAGAGCCAAGACTTTTTCTATGCTCAGAGTTACATGGTAAGGTGTGAGATAAACTGAATATTGCTTGTCTGATTGCTGTATGCCAAAACTGAAGCTAACCTTGGCATCCCTAGAGCCTTCAGTAGTGAATATCTCTTTTTAATTTGCCTTTTAAGGATTCTGAGGGAGTGCATTTTCGAAGGTGAACCGTGGTAAAAAATAAGACATGCAGGTAATATACATCTAGGCCAACATGGAGTGGTTTTCAGAAAGCTTTCTTAAATTGCCAAGTCAGTCTGTGCATGTATCTAAGCAAATGTTGTTTGTGTAAAAAAAAAAACCTGAAGTAGATTTAAATGTGGGAGTTGTATCATTCTTGTCAAATTAACTGATAATCATGATTTCTTTCCTTGTTTATCTTCTCTCTTTGCTGAGGATGCAGAAGAAAAAGCTAAGAAAGAAGCAGAAGAAAACGCTCATCAGGGAACAGACGAAAAGAAAACGGATGAAAAGGATGAGAAGCAACCAGCTGAAGATGCTACAGCAGCAAACACAGAGAACAGCAGAGAACCAAATCCTAGTGAAAACAAAAGTGCAGAATCCAGTAAGAATCATCTAAGTGGGACTTGGCAAACTGGGCTGAATAAACATGAAACCTCTCAAGGGAAAAATGCACCTAGGACAGATAAGGGAGAGGACTCTCATCGTGCAGTTGGAGAACAGAAACAACATGTTCAGAATGGTGAGTTCTCTTCTTCCAAATGTAAATGCAACCTTAAAACCAGTATCTTACCTCAGAGACTGGGGAACCTGATGTCCTGGGCCCAGGGCCTCTACCTGGACAGTGGCATAGTGACCTGCATACGGGAATCAGAAGCTGCAAATTAACTCCAAAGCAGAGCTCTTCCATAGAAGACATGGGGTTCTTCATACCTACTTCTGCAGGAAGGGGAAAACTGCCTTTCCTCTTGGAAACAAAGCAGGCTGTTATAATACACAGGCTGAAAAGCAGAAACAAATATTCTCTCTCCAATGAACAGCTTCATTGCTCAGGCAACTGACAGGAGAAGCCAAAACTGATTTAGAAATTCTGTTAAAGGTATCTTTGAAGTAAGTCAAAGGTATAAATATGTTTTGGAACAAAGTGTTTTTTCCCCCTCCTCTCTGTTTTTAATCACAGAATATTAGAGATTGGAAGGGACCTCCAAAGATCACTGAGTCCAACCCCCCCTGCCAAAGCAGAATCACCTAGGGGTAGTCCACACAGGAATGCATCCAGGCAGGGTTTGAAAATCTCTAAGTAATTTTATGTATGTTTCTCCTCCTCAGTTTTAAAATTAGGGCATTCACGAGCCTTTTCTTGAGAGAATTTTTCTTTTTTTGGTCATAATTTTGATTCCAGTGTTTGAATTTGTTATAGAACTGCACTAAGGTAAAAATCTCATTTTGCACAGGAAAAAAAAAAAGGGGGGGGGGGGGAGAGAAAAGTCTTTCTAAATTGCATTAAACATTAAAAAATAGAACATTTAGGTCATTAGAACATTAACAACAACTATTAGAACATTAACAACAACAATTATAACATTAAAAAAATATAATTAGAACATGGGTTTAAACTGGCAGAGGGAAGATTTGGGCTGGATGTCAGGAGGAAGTTCTTTCCAGTGAGGGTGGTGAGACACTGGCACAGGTTGCCCAGGGAGGTTGTGACTGCTCCCTCCCTGGAGGTGTTCAAGGCCAGGTTGGAGGAGACCTTGAGTGAGCTGTGCTAGGGGGAGGTGTCCCTGCCTATGGCAGGGGGTTGGAACTAGATGATCCTTGAGGTCCCTTCCAACCTTACCATTCTATGATTCTATTTCACTGGGCTTCCCTACCCAGCCCCTGCTCCCTGAATCTGTTATCCAAAGTGGTTTTAAAACCACATGTGAGTTGTCACATCTTTGACAAGTATCAGCTAGTCCAAAACCAACAAAAGACTCTGACTTGGAAGCATCCTTTCAGAAAATGCCTGAGTGAGAGTACAGGCATCAAAAATCCAAGGGTCAGGCAGTGAGTTTAGATAGCAGCAGAGGCAGAAGTTCTGGTTAAAACATTCCTGATGTGATTGTCATGTGTTTCACTTGGCTGCTGGCCCTTCCCAGGGATCCCTTCATCCATAGTTTTATTCATTTATTTATTTTAAGATTGGAAGGGCTGTGGGGATCGGAGCTGTCCTGCTCTGTTCCATGTGAAATTTGTCATCAGACAGTGTTAATAGGAATGGGTCCCCAAGGGGACAAAAAATTGGGGGGTGGGGGGCATATACAATCTGCATCAGACTTTTCTTCTGAAATCCTTTGTTTTACATGCTTCTAACAATACCAGGGTTAAGTGTGCTCTAGTGATTTTGGCAGTACCTCTTCCTGCAATCTCTCCCTGCCGTGGGTGTCAAAAATGCTTTGAAAGGGATTATAATGATTTCTGAAAATTAGTATCTTCCCCTAGAAAAGAAATTCTGCTCTCCAATTTATGGGAAAAGGCCTTTATGAGGTACAATCACTGAAGGGTCTTTGGAGGCTGATGAAATCTTAACATTTATATCTCTCGATTCACCGCCGCTTCCTTTATGCCTATGTGCTAATACCTCATCATAAAATATTTGCTTTATTACTTTTCTGCCTCTATAGTGCCTTTGAAAAAAAAGATGATGATGATCAGCATTCTACTCTGCTACTGGCAGTATGGCAGGGTAGATATTACAGTACCCTGAAGCTCCCTATTCATAGAATCATAGAATGGTAAGGTTGGAAGGGACCTCTAGTTCCAACCCCCTGCCATAGGCAGGGACACCTCCCACTAGCACAGCTCACTCAAGACCTCCTCCAACCTGACCTTGAACACCTCCAGGCAGGGAGCAGCCACAACCTCCCTGGGCAAGTTCTGCCTGTGCCTCACTACCCTCACTGGAAAGAACTTCCTCCTAACATCCAGTCTAAATCTCCCCTCTACCAATTTAGACCCATTGCCCCTTGTCCTGTCATTGCAAGACCTTGTCAATAGTGCCTCCCCAGTCTTCCTGCAGCCCCTTTCAGACACTGGAAGGCTACTATCAGGTCTCCTGGAAACCTTCTCTTCTCCATGCTGAAGAGCCCAAACTCAGTCAACCTGTCCTCATAGCAGAGCTGCTGCAGCCCTCTGATTATCTTCGTGGTCCTCCTCTGGACCCACTCCAACACTTCCATGTCCTTCCTGTGCTGAGGGCTCCAGAACTGCACACAGTACTCCACTGCACAGTACTCCAGGTGGGATATAATAACTTACATTCATCATAACTTACGTTCAATGAAAGTTCAAAAATTGTGCTGTCAGGTGAGTTTAAAGTTTCTCTCAGTCACTGGCTGCTCAGGAGCTTCCCCAGAGAGTGCACTCTGTGAAATAACCTCTAAGTGTGAATGGTCATCATCTCTTCCTGTACACACTTAAGGTCAAGCACCTTTGTGCGATGTTCAGATACAATATTATTAGCTTACCCTACCCATCATCTGTGTGATAGTGGAGGAAATGTGAGAAGACCTTTGTTCTTTGCTAGATACATTTTCATTTTGTTTCTTGAAGAAAATGTCCTTCATTGAGAGAATACCTTCATCAGACAGACACCTCAGCCCTGCTTGGAGAAGCTCTCTCTTCAAGGAGCCCAAATCAGTGGCAGTGTGATCTGCTGAGGATGTTGCTGCTGGTCCTGTATCAACTTGCTTTTATTTTTCTCTTAGGAAACAAACAAACAAACAAACAAAATTACCATGAAAGATTTTGGCTCAGAATGAGAGCTGAACAGGGCATTTGTTGTTTTGGATTTTTTTTTTTTTTTTTTACACCATGTTAAATACTTGAAGATTTGAAAAACATTCCCTTTTTATGATGAAGCTTAACTGGAGAGAGGGCTCAGTCCTCTGTCATCCAAGAATAACAAATGTCTTAGTGGTTAGGGTACTGTGTAAGAGACAAACCTTTATTTTCCACAATTACTCTCTTTTCTTTTGAACTGTTTTGAAGGCAATATTGTATCAGTATCTGAAGGGGGCCTACAGGAAGGCTGGGGAGGGACTGTTGACAAGGTCTTGCAACGACAGGACAAGGGGCAATGGGTTTGAACTGGCAGAGGGGAGATGTAGACTGGATGTCAGGAGGAAGTTCTTTACAGTGAGGGTGGTGAGGCACTGAACAGGTTGCCCAAGGAGGTTGTGGCTGCTCCCTCCCTGGGCCAGGTTGGAGGAGGCCTTGAGTGACCTGTGCTAGTGGGAGGTGTCCCTGCCTATGGCAGGGGGTTGGAACTAGATGATCCTTGAGGACCATTCCAACCTTATCATTCTATGATTCTATGATTCTCTTTAACACACAGTATCTACAATCTTGATCCAAATACTAGCAAGTAGCTATAGTAATATAAATGGAATAAGCATCACTTTAATACAACCCTATGACATCCCTCTCATTTACAGAATTCTCAAGTTAGCCTCTTAGAGTTCTCTGCATTGAGGTGTGGGTCACAAGTTCCCTTCTACTCTTCTCTGGGGAAAAGAACAAACTGCCAACTCCCATCTGGGCAGGCTGTTCTTGCTTCCCTGGACATCTGAAGGAGGGACATCTTCTGCTTTGCTGTTTGCAAACTGCAGCTGCAAAAGCCCTGTTCTGCTAGAGCTCTCCCTTTAAGCTGTATTTCATTTGCTCTTGTATTTAGCGTTTCTCATCCAATGAAGGGCTGATCTGAGGAGGTCTGATGTGTTCTTCTCCATGACTAATAGAGGACAGAAAATGAGGATGACTCTGGCTAACATTCCTGGGTTCATAAAATACACCCAAGCTCAAGCTGCCGTTTTCATTCTTCATCAACCATTGCTTTGGCAAAGGCTTTGCTTTCCTGGTTTGCTACAGAGACTCTAAGGCCAGTGATCAATGCCAGGATGATGACACTGTCATCAAAGGACCAATCCAAATGAATTTCTTTTCCTGAGGAAGATACTATTTTTCAGAAGTCATTATAATTCCATTCAAAGCATTTTTGACACCCACAGCAGAGAGAGATTGGAGGAAAAAGTGCTGTCAAAATCACTGGATCAAGGAAACTGGTGACAGAAATTAAGACAAAATTATATAGAACTATTTGGGATTATCTAAGGTGGTTCTTTAGAGCAGGGACTTATGATGAAGTCTTGAAGGATCTTGATCCTTTAAAAGCAAAACTGTTTCAGAGTCCTGATTTAGAAATGAAAGTTGTTTTTAATGCCCTACATACAACCAGAGGGAATATGAGCTTGCATGTTCACTGAAAAAGATGTTAACAATGAGAATAAATTTAGAAGGAGATTGTGCATAATATTTTTTTTCCTGGTACTTTATTCTACTGAAAATGTGTTAATTCAGTTCCTTGTGAATTGAGACCTTTACTCCTAAGGAACATCTCCTTTGGATGTTGCAGTTTGATTGAGTTATAGGCATTAATAAACTACACTCAGCATTAAAATGCTTATAACATTTCCTATTACTTCTTTCTAGGTGAATTAAAGGAAGACAATAAGTTGGACAAAAAAGATCAATCCAGTGTGGGGGATGAATCAAAGAAAACAGATGGTAAGGACATTATTTTACTACTTATTTTTTTTTTTTGGTCACACATCTTTATATATGCAATCTATTGTTTCCTAAGCATCTGCAGTTTATTGTAGAACTAAAAAATTGTGTGGTAACCAGAAACAGACTTAGCAGAAACAATCATGAGGTTTAAAACAAACCATTGGGGCATTCTGGAGGAAAATCATCCCTTTCACATAATGCCTAGCACCACTCAGTTTTTCTGTTGGTAAACCTTATCCATCCATTTTTCTGCGGTGCCTGCAAGAAAAAACCTGGATTATTAGAATAGGAAATGTGAAATTGTGAGAGTCTATCTTCCTGGCTTTCTTTGGGCCATATTCTGCTTTCTCTTAGATCAAGCTGCATGGAAGATGTGAAAGAACAGAGCTAAGGAAAACCAGGGACACCTTGTGTAGGTTGGGTTGTTGTTTTTTTTTTTTTTTGTGTGATGGCATGTTATGCTAGGACAATATCAACACAAAGCTCTCTTGACTTGATTGAGTGTAGGTGTTTCTGGGTTTTGTGATGGCATGTTATGCTAGGGCAATACCAGCACAAAGCTTTCTTGACTTGATTGAGTTTGGGGTTTCTGGTTTTTGTGATGGCATGTTATGCTAGGGCAATATCAACACAAAGCTTTCTTGACTTGATTGTCTGAGGCAGAATTTGCCAAATGCTGCTGCACCACAGGTCTGAGAAGAAAGCAGGAGTGAGGACATCAGCGTAGAGGTGGTGTTACAGATGTTGAAGAAGGGATGTAGAAGAAACATTGTTGAACTGAAGAAATCCCAAGCCATGGGAGAGTATTTTGGGCATTAGAGAATAATAAGTCTGAGCTCAGTGTAGATGCCTACAGATACTTCAGTAGCCCCAGCAAAGTGGGAAAACCATCTGTGAGGTCTGTGGCATGTTCACTCTTTTGTACCTCCTCAGCTGTGTACCACAGGGCTCTGAGATAGAATCTGAATGTATGGTGCTCCAAAACCAATTTCTAAAGTATTAGGTAGAAAAGTAAATGGGAAAAAAAAAAAAAAAAAAAAAAAAAGAAAAGGAAAATAGAGTCAGAGCTAACATTTTCTTTGTGCAAGCCTCGGTGAAATCCATGGAAACACAGCAGTTCCTAACTGTTAAATAGTACAGCACTTTGTTGTGATGGTCAAGAGAGATGACCTCACTGTAAGTACTGCAGATCAGAATGATTTTGGTTACCTTTATTGCTTCCTTTTAGGAAATTACTCAAAACTCCTGTTGCTCTAGCAAAGTGATAATAAGAAGAAAATGTGATATCTCGACTAAGAAATTGAGAAAAATCATCTTGATGCATGTATTTCAGGCACATAAACAAGCACTTCTTTTAGAGAGCCCTTAGCAGCAACTGTTTAGGTAAATTCAGTTATTTCATTGAGAGGTCATATTGTTTCAACTCTGGAGGCAAAGGTCTGTCAGGAAAACAGTCTGGAACAAGAACCATTCACAGCTCTTCCATGCAAAGGTTAACCACAAATACTCAAATGAAATTGAAAACTCTTCAGATGTTCACTAAGATGTGCAGTGCTGTGTAGAGTTGTCAAGGCCCTAGAAGAGCTAATGGGCAGAATGGCTTCTCTCCCCAGGGTGGTGGGAGATGGCTGAGCAGTGACTATCACAGAATATCAGGGGTTGGAAGGGACCTCAAAAGCTCATCCAGTCTAACCCTCCAGTCTAACCCTCCTGCCAGAGCAGGATCACCTAGAGCCGGTCACACAGGAACACATCCAGGCAGGTCTTGAGTATCTCCAGAGAGGGAGACTCCACAGCACCCCTGGACAGCCTGTTCCAGTGTTCTGTCACCCTCACAGGGAAAAAATTCCTCCTCGTGTTTCTGTGGAACTTCCTGTGCCTCAGTTTCCCCCTTGTCCTGTCAGTGGGCATCACTGAGCAGAGCCTGGCTCCAGCCTCTTGCCACTCACCCTTTACATCTTTATAACCATCACTGAGGTCTTCCCTCAGCCTCCTCTTCTCCCAGCTAAAGAACTCCAGCTCCCTCAGGCTCTCCTCATAGGACAGCTGTTCCATTCCCTTCATCATCTTTGTGGCTCTGTGCTGGACTCTCTCAAGCAGTTCTATGTCCTTCTTGAACTGGGGGGCCCAGAACTGGACACAGTACTCCAGATGCGGCTTCACCAGAGCAGAGTAGAGGGGCAGGAGAACCTCTCTCACCCTACTAACCACAACCCTTCTAATGCAACCCAGAATGGCATTGCCCCTCCTGGCCACAGGAGGACTAAGAAGTGAATGTTCCATGCCGAGTTAAGGCCAGGTTGGAGGAGGCCTTGAGTGACCTGTTCTAGTGGGAGGTGTCCCTGCCTATGGCAGGGGCTTGGAATTAGATGACCTTTGAGGTCCCTTCTAACCTTACCATTCTATGATTTGGTTCTTTGCAAGTTACTGGTCTTTGTGTGATGTTAGTTATTTAATATCTAATTGTTTTCCTGTAAGAAAACATTCTGGTCATCCCCTTAGGGAAAAGACCAATACCCAGGAGCCACTGAACACAGTGAATAAACAACTGTAACCATGCAGGGACAGTTTGCAGGCTGAATGTTTTTCATCTAGATGCTGTAGAGACAGATCATAGCTTACAACCTTCATTGACAGAAATCAGGAGCAAAATTGTGAATGAGGCACCTTAGAAAGGAAAGAGCTAGGGTGACACTTCTGTTTTGATGAGTACTGCACAACCTGTTCTGATTTGCTCAGTCTCTCCAGAGCAAATCTCCTTACCAACCACGTGAGGGATGTGGAGAAGGGAATGTTATCCATGGATAATGCATAGCTGTGTGCAGACTACCAATGTTTACCCAAGCATATGCTTTCTCACGTGCCAGTACATGGCCTTTCACATGCTGGAAAAACCCAACCAAGCAAACATTAAGCAGGGGAGTTATAAAGATTGAGGTTACAGCCTTAATGCACTCACCACATGTAGTTCGCTGCTGGGAGAAACTCAGCCTGCACTGTTTGCAGTTTCAAGGCACTTAGGTTTTACAGCCTTTGTTCAGCATGTGACTGGGATGTATTTGTGTTAACCAAGTGCCCATTTGTGTAGATTTACCAAGAGGGCTCTTCAGCTTCCTCACAACCACATGTTAGCATCAGCATCAGCTAGAGCTGAGGTCAATCTGCTACTCTCTCCTACAGCACAGGCATCCTGCACCTGAAGAAGAAAGTTTCAGAGTGTATGTTGCATAAATCTTTGCAGGGTCTGTGTCCAAGCTTCCTATTGAGCATATACAAAGGAAGTTTGCAATACCTTGTGATAGGAATGTATGCATACAAAAATGTGCTTAGTAGAATCATAGAATTAACCAGATTGGAAACTCATCCAGTCCAACCTATCACCCAACTCTAGCCAATCAACCAGACCATGGCACTAAGTGCCCCATCCAGGCTTTCCTTCAACACCTTCAGGGACAGCAACTCCACCACCTCCCTGGGCAGCCCATTCCAATGCCAATCACTCTCTCTGTCAAGAACTTCCACCTAACATCCAGCCTAGATCTCCCCTGGCACAACTGGAGACTGTGTCCCCTCATTCTGTCCCTGGGTGCCTGGGAGAAGAGCCCAACCCCAGCTGGCTACAACCTCCCTTCAGGTAGCTGCAGGCAGCAATGAGGTCTGGCCTGAGCCTCCTCTTCTGCAGGCTGCACACCCCCAACTCCCTCAACCTCTCCTCACAGGGCTGCACTCCAGGCCCCTTACCAGCCTTGCTGCCCTTCTCTGGACATGTTCCAGTACCTCAACATCTGTCTTGAATTGAGGGGCCCAGAACTGGACACAGGACTCCAGGTGTGGCCTGACCAGTGCTGAGTACAGGGGCAGAATAACCTCCCTTGTCCTGCTGGCCACACTGTTCCTGTTACAGGCACTTGTCCTTCTACTATATGGTGGACCAGGGACACATTGAAGTTCCATGTGGACAAGAAGACACTGAGTCTGAAACATAGGTGTGAAATATAGTTTTTGTGTCAGAGTTACAGTGAAGCCACCTAAAGATCATGAAGTGTGTGTGCCTCCAGCAGCAGGGATTGGGCTCACTCAAACAGAAAAGAGCAGTGTATGCATGTAGCCAGAACTTCATATACTGAGTCTATCTGCACCAAAGCCGACTACATCTCCCAGCACAGGAAGGACATGAAAGTGTTGGAGCAGGTCCAGAGGAGGCCATGAAGATGATCAGAGGGCTGCAGCAGCTCTGCTATGAGGACAGGCTGAGAGAGTTGGGGCTCTGCAGCCTGGAGAAGAGAAGGCTTCCAGGAGACCTTAGAATAGCCTTCCAGGATCTGAAGGGGGCTACAGGAAGGCTGGGGAGGGACTATTGACAAGGTCTTGCAATGCCAGGACAAGGGCCAATGGGTTTGAACTGGCAGAGGGAAGATTTAGACTGGATGTTAGGAGGAAGTTGTTTGCAGTGAGGGTGGTGAGACACTGGCACAGGTTACCCAAGGAGGTTGTGGCTGTTCCCTCCTTGGAGGTGTTCAAGGGCAGGTTGGATGAGGCCTTGAGTGAGCTGTACTAGTGGGAGGTGTCCCTGCCTATGGCAGGGGGGTGGAACTAGATGATCCTTGAGGTCCCTTCCAACCTTACCATTCTATGACTTTAAAGCTAGCTTGAGGATGGCTATGCAAGCTGCAGTCTTGGGCTTCAATCTTAACACTTCAAAACCCTGTGCAAATCTGTCATCTTCTCATCTTAACCTTCATATTACTGTTCTACTTGGTTTTGTTTACTGCTTGCTACTCAGTTGTGCCTTGTTTTCCAGTTCCAAGAAAAGAGATAGGGGGCTGCCATTTCCCACATAAAGATGCAGCCCTATCAGAGACTTCATCGGCACAAGTAGTTCATTAAACGTTTCCTGTGGGACAAAACACTATTAAACCATTTTGGAAAACCTGATTTTTCCCATGAGAAACAGTAAGTTTTCAAAACTTTGAATGGAAAACTGTAAACAGACTCATGAAAAAAAAAAAGAAAAATTACATCTATATTCACAAACACTTTTTTTTTTTGGTGATTTTTTTCCCTGTTTACAAAACTGACTACAAATGAAAAAAAAAAAAAAAAAAAGAAAAAAAAAAAAAAGCCCNAAAAAAGAAAAAGAAAAAAAAAAAAAGGCCCTGTTTCAGACTAGATATAAGGAAGAAACATTTTACACTGAAGGTGCCAAAATACTGGCATAGGTTGCCCAGAGAGGTGGTAGAAACCCCATTCCTGGAAACACTCCAGGTCAAGATGGATAAGTGCTCTGAGCAACCTGATTTAGTTGAAGACCTCCCTTCTTGCTGCAGGGGGATTGGACTAGGTGACATTTAAAGGTCTCTTCCAACACCAAACATTCTATGATTAACACTTCCACAGGATCTCTCTACCAACTCCTCAAATTTTATTTAATTTATTTTCTTTTTAAGTGGGTAAAGATTCCTCAGCATTAAACTTTTCAGTGCAGCTCTTCGTTCCGGGCATCAAATTATTGTTCAAATATTCTTTCTCAAGTAGCAACTGGAGACAATTAAAAATTTCCTTTTTTGTGTGTGTGCTTGTCCTGGGAACGTATTATTCTAGTGGTAACATGCATGTTCGAGGGATATAACCCAGAAATATGCAGGATATTTCTAACTCGAACAGTTGGTGCATGCAGAGAGAACCTCGTGTGTCCTGCTGCCTATGATGAGCAATGCTCCCACCTCGTGGCCAAATCGTAACCTTGCATTGAAGCTCACAGCTTCAGTAATGCACTCCTCTATGCAATGCAGCAGGATGGGATGATATAGGGAATGTCATACAGCGAATGGAATACAATGTGTGGCCTCTTAACTATCACAGAATCACAGAATGTCAGAGGGTGGAAGGGACCTCAAAAGCTCAACCAGTCCAACCCCCTGCCACAGCAGGATCACTCAGACCAGATCACAAAGGAATGCATCCAGGCAGGTTTTTAATATCTCCAGAAAGGGAGACTCCACAACCCACCCTGGACAGCCTGTTCCAGTGTTCTGTCACCCTCAGGGAAAAAATTCCTCCTCATGTTTCCATGAAACTTCCTATACCTCAGCTTCCATCCATTGCCCCTTGTCCTGCCATTGGGCATCACCGAGCAGAACCTGGCTCCAGCCTCTTGGAGCCTTTACATCTCAGCCTTTACTCACCCTTTACATCTTTATAACCATCACTGAGGTTATACATCTCACCCTTTACATCTTTACAACCATCACCCCTCAGCTCCTCTGAGCTAAAGAGCTCCAGCTCCCTCAGACTCTCCTCATAGGACAGCTGTTCCATTCCCTTCATCATCTTTGTGGCTCTGTGCTGGACTCTCTCAAGCAGTTCTATGTCCCTCTTGAACTTGAGGGCACAGTACTCCAGATGTAGCCTCCCCAGGGCAGAGTAGAGGGGGAGGAGAACCTCTCTCACCCTACTAACCACAGCCCTTCTAATAAACCCCAGAATGGCATTTGCCCTCCTGACCACAAGAGCACATTGCTAGCTCATAGTCAACATCCCATGCACTAGGACCCCCAGATCCTTTTCCCTTCACTGCCTTCCCACAAGCCAGCCAGAGACTCTACAAAGATTTCAAAGCAAACATGCCAAAAATTGAGGGTTTAGCTTGCTTTATTTTGATTTAAGGTATATTGCTTAACAGTACTTAAAAACCTTTCCTATATGTTCTATACAATGCCCATGCCAACACATAACACTATCTGAATATTTTCTGACAATTACTCCTTCATCAGCAAGTAATAAATTCCTTGATTATAAAGGTAAAGTACAGGGACTACCTTTCTTACTGTCTCAGCTGTCTTCAAAAGTGGAATGGCAGAGTAGTTGACACAATGTTATCTGAGAATGCTTTTGCTACATGGAAAGTGGTGGTGTGAAGGGACAATGCTGGTGACTCCACAGTTATCCCAGGCAGAGTAGAATGGATCATGGAATCATAGAATGGTTTAGGTTGGAAGGACCTCAGAGGTCATCTAGTTCCAAGCCTCTGCCATAGACAGGGACACCTCCCACTAGTACAGGTCACTCAAGACCTCATCCAACCTGGCCTTGAACACCTCCAGGGAGGGAGCAGCCACAACCTCCCTGGGCAACCTGTGCCAGTGTTTCACCACTCTCACTGTAAAGAACTTCCTCCTAATATCCAGTGTCAATCTCTTCTCTTCCAGTTTAAACCAATTACTCCTCATCCTGTCATTACAAGACCTTGTCAATAGTCCCTCCCCAGCCTTCCTCTAGGTCCACTTCAGATACTGGAAAACCACTACAAGCCACTTCCTGTCCAGACTGAATAGCCCCCAACTCTCATAGCCTGTCCTCAAAGGAGAGGTGCTGCAGCCCTCTGAGCACGAGCAAGATTCCTCCCAACTTTGTTTAAGGAGAGTGCAGCTCTTTGCAAAGCAGTTCACCCATTGAGGATTTCACTGTCTTCACAACCTCCTACACCTATGGTTTCCATGTGCTTTAATCTAGCCAGACGAAACCCTGCTCGTGTAATCTGCATAATGCTGATGTTGTTTTACAAGAGCTTACCCAAGCGTGGAAATGAGCAGTGTTTGCCTACATGTTCTTGAGAGAGGTAAAAAGGTGGATTTCAGGTCACGCAGATAATTGTACCATTTCTATTCCAAAAGGCAGGCTGATTCCTCTGTTCCTGTCAGAAACCACAAGCCCATTTCGCTTTGAAAGGCAAACACATTGGATTCCTCCTTGCTGCCTGATAGCGCTCTTGATACCTGTGTCAGAGTCAAGCAGCAGTACCAAATTGGAATTGCAACAGTCTAAGACTACTTCTAAAGACAATTTCCTTCCTTTTCTTACTTCTTTTTATGGTTTGTTATTTAAATTACTTTAGAGGTTATTGCCCCAAGAAAGAAATCAGAAAACGTTTGTGCTGATACCTCCTGGAAACGCTTGTTTGAAAGCACAAAAGCATTTTACTATCCAAAAAAGACATATTTCACCATCATTTATCTCTGCTGAACAATTGTTCCACAGTAGTGCAATATAGGATAAGTGGAGGGGGGGGCAGAGGAAGCTTCTGTGCTTCTTGAAATCCTCTTTGTGCTCCTTGCGGGGAAAAAAAAAAAAAATGGAAAAGAGTGTGTCTAAATTTGCAAGTGGCACCCTAGGCAAGCTGAAATTTGCATAGGGGGGATATACTGGATGGACTCTGAAGAAGGTTTTATGCAGCTTTAATATTGAATGGCAGCAGAAGGTTTTATGAAGTTTTAATATCAACTAGCAGATGAGCACTACACTTTGTGAGCTTTGAAACTGATTGAAAAATGCGTTGTTAGTATCCTGACCTCCGGGGCAGCAGGAGTAGGGAGGTGATTGTCCCTGTGTAGTTGGCTTTGGTGAGGTCACACCTCGAGTGCTGTGTTCAGTTCTTGGGCACTGCAATACAAGAGAGATATGAGGGGCTGGAGCGGGTCCAGAGCAGGGCAGCAAAGCTGGGGAAGGGCCTGGAGAATAAATCTGATGAGGAGCAACTGAAGGAGCTGGGGATGGTTAGTTTGGAAAAGAGGAGGCTGAGGGGAG
Source organism: Eubucco bourcierii (assembly GCA_013396675.1). Taxonomy (NCBI): domain Eukaryota; kingdom Metazoa; phylum Chordata; class Aves; order Piciformes; family Ramphastidae; genus Eubucco; species Eubucco bourcierii. Next base: position 343,835 of record VWZE01010438.1, read on the forward strand.
ACCTCATTGGTGTCTACAACTACCTGAAGGAACGTTGTGGAGAGGCTACTTGCTGGTCTCTTCTCTGTTAGAGAAATGAATAATTGGTAATGAATTATGACTATTAATTTCTGTATGAGTATTATTTATTATTGTTATTTTTAAATTCCTTGAGATTCTTTGGCTTTTTCGGTCGACAGGAAGTAGTTACACAAAGGGTACTTATGAATGCAGTTTAAACAATCAGAACTTGGAGAGACTATTTATAAGGTCTTACACACAGAATAAGATCTTATAGTAGCCTTACAGTATTTGAAGGGGGCCTACAGGAAGGCTAGGGAGGGACTATTGACAAGGTCTTCCAATGACAGGACAAGGGGCAATGGGTTTGACCTGGCAGAGGGGAGATTTAGACTGGATGTTAGGAGGAAGTTCTTTGCAGTGAGGGTGGTGAGACACTGGCACAGGTTGCCCAGGNAAGGTCCTTTTCCTCAGGGCTACTCTCCAGTCATTCACCACCCAACTTGTATTTGTGCTTGGGATTGTGCCTACCCAGGTGCAGGACCTTACACTTGACCTTGTTGAATGTCATGAGGTTGGCCTGGGCCCACCTCTCCAGCCTGTCCAGGTCCCTCTGGATGGATCCCTGCCCTCTAGCAAGTCGACTGTGCCACACAGCTTGGTGCCATCTGCACGCTTACTGAGGGTGTACTGATTCCTCTGTCCATGTCACTGCCAAAGATGTTAAACAGCACTGGTCCCAGCACTGACCCCTGAGGGACACCACTTGTCACTGGTCTCCAGTTTCTTTCATAGATACTTTATTCAGGAAAATGAAATGTTACTTGGTTACTTAGTGTGCTTCTCTCTGCTGTTACGTACTTTCATAATGTGCTGGTAAGCAAACAATGTATATCAAAACAAAGCTAATCCCTTTCTTCATCACTGATGTGATTTCAGGTCAAGTGTATTACAAGCTGTCAAAGAAAGAAAGTTCAGTGTTGTTGTGAACAGGACTAGAAATTGATGTTAAGATTGATTCAGGGACAATTATGTGCCAAAGCTCAAAAATCAGAGTACCTTCTCTGCTAATGTCATTTCTCCTCCTAGCACTTGGGTCATCTGCTAAATCAGAATGATGGTGTTTAAATGAAACTACAAAACAAGTATTCCAAACTTTTTCCCAACAGCATTTCTTCTTGCTTTCCTTTGCTTTAAACAGGATGCAGGCACCTTTGAGTAGTATTCCGTTTTCTTTGGGGAAAAATGTCTCACTCTAAAATTTCGCACCCTTTAAGCAGGCAGGTAATGGAGAGGAATTAACTTACAACCCATATTTCTTCTTTAGTTCTGAACTTTGTTTCTTAAACCTTATTCATCTCTGGTGTAACAGAAGCATAAGTAAGCAGATTTTATTTCTTCATGACCTCGATTTTCTTTGAAAAGGCTTTCAAATGGCTTTAATAGGAGACAGGATCATTCGATGCTGAAAGCAGCACAGTGTGATTTTTGACATCTGCATTTTGTTCTGAGTGCTAGGAGCAGCTTTTGTAGTGTTTTTTCAGATGGGATCTGGGCAAGACTGAGCACACCTTAGTGCTGAGAAAGACAAGAAATACCCTTTGGGGAATGACCTCACAAATTTAAGGGGTCACACTTGCAAGATGCTGGGTGAGTTCGTGAAGGGACTGCAAACACTTCTTCCTTCACTTGTAGCAAGAAGGATAACTACCTTTGGGATGATGGGATGTCTGAGATACCTTAACTCAGGCTATTGTTTCCACTCTCTGTGTACTGCTTCAGTAGCAATCATTGTATGACATCAATTGCCATACAACTATTCATCATTTCAGACAGTGCCTGGATAGAGCAAGGTGCTGAGGGAGAACAGAGTTTGATATAATCTTCTCCTGTAAAGCTTTGCCTTTTAGTAAGTGAGGATAGCAGCAGCTTTCAAACACTGTGTCAGTTGTCATAGGACTGCTTGAGTAACTATGCCAAGTCAGGCTAAAGATCCCTTTAGATCTCAATTAGCTACCTGACAACATTTCATAGCAGAGGTCTTAATGAAAAAGAACAAAACTAGAGCAATGCCTCCCCCTCTTCACCTTTCTTTCTTCCAGACAGCTAAGGCAGCACTCAGATCTCTGACTTGGATAACCTCTGATGGATTTTTCTTCCATTTGTCTAATTATCTTTAGAGCCCTGATACTCTTTTGTGTACTGAACATGGAGGCAACACAATTCAAAATTTACTTAGGCATTGTGTGAAAGAAAAATCAATCATCTTGGTTTCAAATTTACTGCTTGGTAATTTCATTTGATAACCTTTTTCTTGGACTGTGAAAAACACTGAGTAATTGTTCCCTGTTCACATTCTTAGTGTCACTCATTATTTCATTTGACTTTTTATTAGATTCTCCCTACAATTCTTTCAGGCTAAAGAGTCCTGGCATGCACAGAGTTTGTGCATTCAACTTCACTTGAAGGGGAATCCTTTCAATATCTGCTGTTTATGTTAGCATGTAACACTGACAGTCTGTGTCACATACATGTCTGTCAGGATGCAACGGGAAAATCTAATTTTAATGGGAATGAGAGAACCTGTAGGATTCGCTTTCCTCTCTAAATCTGCAAGAACAAAATATACAAACCACACATATAGAATCATAGAATGGTCCAGACTGGAAGACACCTCCAAAGGCCACCTAGTCCATCCCCTCCCTGCAGTCAGCAGGGACATCCTCAAGTAGAACAGGTTGGCCAGAGCCCCATCGAGCCTCACCTTGAATATCTCCAGGTATATGTCCCCAACCACTTCCCTGAGCAATCTGTTCCAGTGTTCCACCACCCTAGTGGTAAAGAACTTGTTCCTCACATCCAATCTAAATCTACTCTTCTCTAGTTTGAAGCCATTGCTGCTCATCCTGTCACTGCAGGTCTTTGTAAGCAATCTCTCTCCACCCCCCTCATGTAGCCCTCTTCAGGTACTGGAGGGCTGATATTAGTTTCCCCAGAGCCTTCTCTTTACCAGGCCGAACAACTCCAACTCCATCAGCCTGTCCTTGCAGCAGAGGGGTTCCAACCCCCTGACCATTTTCATGGCCCTCCTCAGGACCCACTCCATCAGGTCCATGTCCTTCCTATAGTGAAGGCTCCAGACCTGGACACAGTAGTCTAGCTGAGGTCTCACCAGAGCAAAGTGGCAGAATCACCTCTCTGGCTCTGCTGGTGTCGTGGGTTTAAAGAGCCGACAGAGTAAAACTCTCAAACGAATTGGAGAAAAAAACGGAATTGTATTTAGAGAGAGTGTTACAGACAGAAATTACAGAGCAGATACAGAAGCCATTATCAAACCCCCTGAATTTTCCCCCAACCCAAAGCTAAATCTACAGTCCCCAGTGCTCCAGTCCTCCCCCCCACCATGCCACTACCATCCTCCAGAGGCCTAAGCACAGCCTCTGGAGGCCCCAAACAAGGCCTATCCTTACATGTTTATCCTGATAAGAGAGCTCCTGCCTGGCACAAGGCTGGAGGGGGAGGAAAGGAGAACAAGCTGGCCTTGCCCTGAGCTTATGAAGAGAGAGCAGAACTATGGGATTGAATAACAAGAGGACTCTTTTTAACCTTATAGTTTACAACCTGGGACAACTGGCGATGCATCTTTTGATGTGATTTGCCTTCTGAGTGACATTCATTTTCATACTACTTTATGCTGAATTTTGTTGTCAATGTCTTTATGTTACATCATAAAAACATGAAAGGCATCACCACAGGGAGCTCAGTAAGGGATGCACCGAATGAACAAGGATAACTGAGGCTGTCTTCTGTAGTTTTTCCTGTGCATTAAGACTTACTCAGAAATATCTTGGGTTAACAGCACCTCAAGAGCAGTGTTATTTGGTGGTGTGGTAGAGTTCTCCCACTCTTTAGAAGTGCTCATGCATGAGATCTGTTCATGCTATGCAGTATGTTTTCACAAGTGAACTGCAAGGTTAGAAAGAAAATCCAAGTGTGCCATCCTGGATAAGTGTCATTATGAAGTCACCTTGAGCTTCCTTCATAATTAAATGTGGTTACAATGTGTATTGGAATGTATATTTGAGCAGAAGAAGCAGGGACCATGCAATAACCTCACAAACACATCTACCAACAGGGACTTCTGAGCAAGCTAAGTAGTCTGTGCAAAGGAGCATGCCTACAGAAATCTTCACTCCACAAGGCACTGTCCTGCAGCCTGCACTCAGCACATACTTTTTAGGAGACAAAATAGCATTTTCTTTTAAACGCAGCTTGAAAACCACACGACTTGGTCAGCCTGACCTGGCACTGGAGGCTGTGGGGAGATGTCCTGAGGCATCTAGGTAGGAAGGGATGGAGGAAAAGGGCAGGAGTTTGGCTGGAGATGCAGAGCCAGCCACTTTCAGAAGCAGTGCTGGGAGAGGTCAGCTCTGTGCTTCCAGCTGGGACAAGCAGCGTTATGCCTGTGGTTGCCGCTTGATGAGGAGCGTGAGTCATTGCAGAACAGGTGTAGCTTTTGAGATAGTCTAAACTCTCACCTTGGTCTAAATGCCTGGGGGGGCTCTGTTCCTGTTCTCCAACTGGGCAGCAGATTGTGGAAGTTTGCATTAGACAGGCATAATAAATGCCAAGTGTCAAGACAGGTAGTGCTTGTGAGACCTTAGACTCCAAAGCATTTGTCTGAGCACAAGAAGAGAGGCAAATGTGTGAGATGAGTCACTGATGGTGCAAAGCTGACAACCAGCATCCTTGCTGTACAGGTACAGTGGTCTGCTGAGGAATTCTGTGTGCAGGAAACATGAACTGCAGTGTATTTTCACTCTAGTACATCAGGCTGTATAGTAACATGGTAAATGTTTATTCCAAACATATAGCCCAGCCAGAACAAGTTAAAAACATCTTAGTGTAAACTGCAGGTTGATAGCAAATGTCAACATTCCTCATGGAGATCTGTTCATTGTGAAGTTTCGCTTGTGGGATAACTTCTAGAGAACAGAATGTTTGTACATCCAGGATAGTGTTAGTCAAATGTAGCCTAATTTTGAGACCAAGGGATTATAACTATTTGACAGAGAAGTCAAGCAGTTTGTAACATGCACTTACGAGCTTTTAAAAAGGCTTTTCATCTGGAACCTTCACCTCAAATGTAAAACAACTGAAAGAGTTCAAGAGTTAAGGACCTTGAGTGCCCTGTTCTAGTGGGAGGTGTCCCTGCCTGTGGCAGGGGTTTGGAACTAGATGATCTTTGAGGTCCCTTCCAACCTTACCATTCTATGATTCTATGATGATCAGAAAGCAGAGAAACCTAATGGGATCTCTTGGTTTAAGTAGGCTGGATTCTGTTAAGTGATCCCATTGATGCCAAAGGCTGAATTCCCACTGGATTAGTCAGAGAGCAGTGGATTTCACTGTGAGCAGGACAGAATGATGTTTCCAGCTGAGCCAATATCAGGTATTGCTTTGTTGCACCCTCAGCCCATGACTTTTCAACAGCTAAGCAAAACTTTCACTACTTGGAGGAAATGAGACTGTCTAAACTGGTACCCTTCTTTTTCCTTCCCAGATGACCTATCCTTGGACAAAGAGGAGAAAGGCAGCAACTGACACTTCTTTTTTTTTCTTTCTTTTTTTTTCTTTTTTTTTTCTCTTTTTTTTTTTTCCAGATACAGAAGAGTAAAAACAAACTTTAAAAAAAAAAAAGAGACTGCAAATTTCTTTCATCATTTTAGCTGAGCTTCTTCATTCCTGTTCTCCTCCTCCTTCCACAAAGACCAGTTTCTGGGGAAGGCATTAAACAACTTTCAAAACACTCCTCCTCCCACTGGCTACTTGACAGCTAATGGCTCTGGGTTCTAGGGTGGGGGCCTTGGTTTTATGGGTCAGTTTTATTTTGGATTGTTTATTTGTTCATATATCTGTGTGTTTTCTTGTTGTTTTGGGAAGGTTTTCTTTTTGTTGTTGTTAAACCAAACCAAACCAAACCCAAGTGATGATTTCCTGATGCAAATGATTCCATTCTTCTGGACAGGTGAAGTAAATAGATGAGCGTCATCCTCAGACACCAGTATTGCCCTTTGCCATGCCTCAGCTGCTGAAAGCAATGTTAGGATGGTGCAAAAGAATATGAAAAGGAAAAAAAAAACTTGATAACATTTTACTTTGTTGTTGTTGTTGTTGTTCTTTTCCATGAGAGCCTTTTCCAGTTGCTGGTAGACAGAATCTGGTGTCAGTTTTACCCTCTCTGTAGAAGGTTTTATTTATATGCATAGCGAATGTGTGGAGTCTCATTTGACCGTTTGTTGCAATTTGATGTCTTTTCCAGGTGATGCAATGATAGCAAAATGTTTTTGTTTCTCAACAGCAGGCAGACTTTTTCCAACCCTTCATTTTTGTTATGGGCTTTCTTTTGGGGTTGTTTGGTTGTTTTTCTTTGTCATTTTTTTTCAGTTAGTAATAGAAAAAAAAAATGAATCAATGAAAGCGATATTCCCTTGGGGTAAATTTTGTTGTCAGCCTCTGAGAGCACCACTCCTTGACACCTTGCCTTAATTTGAGGTTACAGATAATGAACTGTTCCCCACATTTGTTCATGGGCTACTTGTATCCATTCTTTGTCTGAACTGAAGATGGAAGAGAAGGAGGGCAACAGGGAAATCACACAGATAAATCCTTACTTTCTTCTCAGTGTGGTCTGTCTTTCATCACTGAGTGAATGGCCAGGCCAAAGAAAAGAAAAAGTGTTGCTGGGGAAGCACAGGCAGACAAAAGCAAAATGAAAAAGTGTGTCCTAAATACTCTGCTGGAGTCATTGGATAACAAAAATGTCTCATCCAGTGGATGAACCATCATTTTGGGCAGTTTAAAAGAAGAGATGTTGAAAACCTCACTGGCTCAGGCCTTGGTTCAGGCAGGTATCTTTGTAGGAGAGATGTCAAACACACACATAAGTGCTTTCCTGGCTTGGGATCTTGGTAGGGATCCAGTGAATTGTAATTTTACCTGTGTGGAAATCAAGACACCTCCATACACATAGATTGCTTGGTTTTACCTGGCTCCTTTTTGTTCAGGATGAGGTCTTGCTGTGTTAGTCATGGATGTGTTTTAGGAGGAATCAGACTGCTGTCGTGATTCTCTATCTCTTCTAGAGAGAGAGATGATTCTCTATCTTTGCTAGAGAGAGAGATGATTCTCTGTCTTTGCTAGAGTGCTGATTCTCTGTCTTTGCTAGAGAAAGAAGTGATTATCTTTGCTAGAGAGAGAGCTGATTCTCTATCTTTGCTAGAGAGGGAGCTGATTCTGTCTCTTTGCTAGAGAGAGAGCTGATTCTCTGCTAGATAGAGAGCTGATTCTCTATCTTTGCTGGAGAGAGAGCTGATTCTCTATCTTTGCTGGAGAGAGAGCTGATTCTCTGTCTTTGCTGGAGAGAGAGCTGATTCTCTATCTTTGCTAGAGAGAGCTTGCAAAACGTTGGCTTAGGAAGGTAAATCCTTAGTGTTTCCTTTCCATATTCAAAAGCACAGGACTTTTATCACCAGCCTATATTAGAGCTTGGGTCTCTATTGCTGCTTAAACTGTGTGTGCACAGGGACAAGCATCCCATGACACTAGCAAACATCAGAGCAGTGAGCTCTACCTAAATCCACATTTAAGCATCAATGCCTTCTCACTCAGGAGTCTTTGCATCTGGGATTTTGGTTATTGAGGCTACAGATATTTTGAGTTTGTTTGTTTGGTTTTTTTTAAAGGGGGTCACCAGAGTCTGAGTATGTTCAAAGCCAGAGATTCAGGTTAGGTTCACGCTGTGAAACAGTTGTGCTTCAATCACAAGTTTTCAGAAGGAAGATGTACAAAAATAACTCCTGGGGTTCCTAGAACTCCCAGTCGGCTTCACTGAACCAGCTCATTTCAACACAGTGAATATAAGGGCACTTAGTGCTCCGTTCTTGAGCTCCCGGTTCGGTTGTAGCTCTGGCATAGGTTTTCTGAGGAGAGCTGGGTGCTGGGATCACAGCGACCCAGCAAGCAGCGCTGAGCACACTCCCTGCGATGTGACAGGCAGAGGGCTCTGCAATCACGTAGCACTTTCCCACCACCCCTCGCACCTCCTCCATCAACATTTAGCCCCTAGGAGGGGTAGAATACGACTTGGAACCCTGAGCAGGCACTTTGAAGGCACATTGAGGAACTATCAATAATGCAGAACGCAATACTGCAGTGGTGACTCAGTCCCTGCTTAATCAGACTTCTCCTTCAAAGCAGGGCAAGCCCTCACTGAGCGTTTGGTCACAGGTGCAGGATTCTTTAGCCAGTATTTTTGACCTAATGTGCAGTGACAAAAGAGGCCTTAGATTATGCACAGTAGAATAATAATAACAAATTTAAAACCACAAATCTTTTTTGTTCATCTGTTTCTGATACATATATATATATATATATATAAAATTTTTTTTTCTTTCTTTCTGTGAGGGGCTTCTTTCAGGTAGCAAAGCTTCATTGCCAGCTGGTCAGTTCTTGTTTCTCATGCACTGGCACAAAGGTGTGAAATCAGACTGGAAAACTGATAGATTTTTTATTTTTTTTTGTCCTTGATGGTTAGGGTTATTCACCACTGGCAGGAGCTAATGAGAAAAATAATGGATTTACCATGTGTTGAGGGCTGCAGATCAGAGCTACCATTCTAGAAGAGATGCTCAAGTCAGAGTCAGTGGTCTCAGCACCCAGGTATGCAGTCAGAACTAGCTCTAAAATCCTCCTGCTCTTTTAAAATCAGTTGTATAAGCTACAGTGGATTATTAGCATTTTCTAGATTTTTGTTGTTGTTGTCATGTTAAAAAAAGAAACAAAAAAAAATCCCCATGAAATCTATTAGCTTGGAAATATATAAAGTGAAATCTAGAAATCAAAATCCTCCAAAGAGACTAGGCCAGGTGAAAGCATCTATTATGGGATCTCCTCCCAGGATCACACCTACTCCACCCCCCCACCTCCCTGGAACACTCTGCAGCATTGTGCTAGTGCATTGTGAGCCAAGGAATGGAATGTTTAAACACCTCCCAGTTAAAGTAGAGCTCAGCCACTGTGCTATTGTGTAACAGAAAACCAAATAAAAATAAAAAATAAATTACAGAACTGCTTTCTCTTATTTTATTCCACAAAAGAAAACAAGCAAATGAAAAAGTGGGAAAGGAGTAGGTGTTCATCAGCTAATGGACTATGCTTACAGAGGATTTGTGGTTTTACATTCTTGCCCCAGATGTATAGAAATTATGTTTTCAGATGCCTTCCTTTTCCATCCTCAGCAAGACACTGCAAGCAATTAATAAGCCAGAAATCCTGCAGAAACAGGGCTCACGCTGTTGACTTCATGCTGAAATTCTGCAGTGCCCACCAGTAGCCAAAAAAAAAAAAGAGATTTCCTAGAACCAGAGAGCTGCTTATAGGGAGCAGCACAGGCTGGGAAGCTGTGTGCTAAAGAATGCAATCTTCTGGCCCTGTGCATGGGTCTGCTGGTACTTCCAGAAAGCTCTGTCTTGCTGGAAGAACAGCAGGCATCTCCTGCTTCCCATAAACTGTTATGTAACTTGAGAGGCAGAAACCAGGCACCTTACCCCCTTAAAACAGGGAGTGGCACCATTGCCAGTAGCCCTGTTAGTAGTTTTTCCATTAGCTGGGACTGGTGTTCAGGGAATTAGCAGGCTTTTGCCTCATGGTGAAGTTGTGCCTGAATGGTTGGGCACACTACAATTAAAAAGAAAAGCAAGCAATATGGTTTTATAGAATCATGGAATGATTTGGGTTGGAAAGGGTCTTTCAAGGTCTAGTCCAACCCCTTTGCAGTGAGCAGGGGTATCTCCAGCTAGATCACGTTGCTCAGAGCCCTTTCTAACCTGAGTTAGAGTGTTTCCAGGGATAGAACAACTACCACAACCAGATCATGTTGCTCAGAGCCATTTCTAACCTGAGCTAGAGTGTTTCCAGGGATAGAGCAACTACCACAACCAGATCATGTTGCTCAGAGCCCTTTCTAACCTGACCTGGAGTGTTTCCAGGAATAGAACAACTACCACAACTAGATCATGTTGCTCAGAGCCCTCTCTAACCTGACCCAGAGTGTTTCCAGGGATAGAGCAACTACCATAACTGGATCATGTTGCTCAGAGCCCTTTCTAACCTGACCTAGAGTGTTTCCAGGGATAGAGCAACTACCATAACTAGATCATGTTGCTCAGAGCCCTTTCTAACCTGACCCAGAGTGTTTGCAGGGATAGAGCAACCACCACAACTAGATCATGTTGCTCAGAGCCCTTTCTAACCTGACCTAGAGTGTTTCCAGGGATAGAGCAACTACCATAACTAGATCATGTTGCTCAGAGCCCTTTCTAACCTGACCCAGAGTGTTTGCAGGGATAGAGCAACCACCACAACTAGATCATGTTGCTCAGAGCCCTTTCTAACCTGACCCAGAGTGTTTCCAGGGATAGAGCAACCACCACAACTAGATCATGTTGCTCAGAGCCCTTTCTAACCTGACCTGGAGTGTTTCCAGGGATAGAGCAACTACCACCTCTCTGGGCAACCTATGTCAGTGTTTAACCACCCTCTCACTGTGTCCTGGTCATCATTTAAATGGCTGAAAGGGTCACAGTTCTTTAGGCTGCAGTCAGTCAGTGATTTGAACCACACATTTCTCTGACAACAGGCAAGAGGTGTTCACATGTGACAGAAGTGATCTCCTCCTTTGTTAAAGGGTGTTTTTTTCAACATAAAAGTCAGTGATGCACACTTTCAAAATGCTAAAGTAATTCAGCTTTCCTTATAAACTGCAGGTTGGTTGTTTTCTTTCCAAGTTAATGTGGTCAGATTTCTATGTTTAATTGTTAAAAGATGATGGGTGTCACTAATGTTTTCCATGTTTGAGAGAAAAGATAGATGCTAGAAGCCATCATTTATTGGTTGGTTTGTTTTTTTTTTTTCCTGATACTGGCAAAAATAGATGGTATGACAAGAAAGGAAATGTTACCCTTTTAGACTGAGAGCCTGTTTCAGAGTAGTTAATTTAGCCTGCTTGGTGCTTATCTAAAAGTGCAGCTTTTTGTCTAGCTCCAGCTGGTGTAAAGACACTACCTGTTAATACATTAGGACACCAGAATGAAATTTGGAAGCCTGGTTCTTGATGAATGAATGAAGGAGGCAAATTCTTTCTTAATGATGGGGTGGGGGTTTTTTTTTTGTTTGTTTTAATTTTTAATTTTTATTTTTTAATTTCAAGTGCAAATTTTGTGGCTGGAGAGAAACTTTCAAAACGTAGCTGATTATGCCAGAAAGGAATGGTCTATGAGAGTGGTTTTTTTGTTTCTTTGGTTTTTTTTTTTTTCTTTGCAAACTACACTTTAAAATGTTTGCAGATGTACTTACAAGGTCTTACAAGCTTAATCTGGAAGCAAAAATGTTTCAGGCTAGATTGCTGACAGTGCTGGGCTGCTGTGTCATCAGAAGATCCATGAGCTCACCTAGCTAAAGGCAAATCCTTCCACTGCTAGGCCTTGCAAATTCTACAGTGGACCAAAGACATGACTTTAATTAAAAAGCACAACAATCCCTTCAAATTAGAAGTGATGGAACTGGACAAGGACAGTACTTAGGGTTTTTTTTTCACTTCAACTAGAACAAACTAGTCTATCTCCGAGAACTTGTGAGGTGGTCTTAAATATTTCTTATTGGCTCCTTTCCCCTCATATTTCATTTTACAGTAATGAAACTCATCATCCTCTGATGACCTATACCATATGTTAACCATTTATATGCAGTAAATGACAGCATAATCAAGTCCTTTGCTCTTCCCTAATCCATCAGCTCCAGCCAATAATTAAAACCATCAAGGCAATCCTGTGCTTTTGCATGTGTTGAATGGGTACTGATCTCAGAGCTGGGCTGGCACAGTGTCTGAACAGCAGCACACAAAGGCAGGAACACACTGGCCAAGGATGAGAAATTGCCCTGAGCTACTGAGTCTGTGCAATGTGGGCATCAGTGCTATCCAGGGAGAAAGGAGAGAAAAATCCCCATACTTTCATATTTTAAGGCATTCATTCATCTCCCTCCCACCTGAGTTACCCACAACAAAACAGGTCTGCTTCAGTCTCAGGCTACTGTGGAGCATACACCTTAATGTGGTGGTGCTCCCCCTGCTTCCAGAGGCAGATGGATTTTGTGTTCCCAGAAAACCCTTCCCCCATCTGATCACTGTAATCAAAGCAGAGGCAGTGGGAGAACCACCATGTTCTGTCAAAATCAAGCACTGGCCATGCATTTCCAGTTGCTGCCATGACTTCCTTGTTGCTGCAACGTCCCTTTGGATCACTGGCAAGCACAGACGGTTCTGATCTGCACTCAAGCAGGACTGGGACGCATCCCTGTTTCTGAGGCATCAGCTCTCCCTGCTCTGGTGAGTCCACCAGGTGGACTAAACCAGATCTACTTCCAGGCAAGCTGACTGAGGACCTGAAGCTCAGTGTTAGCACTTTATTTAGCCTCACACCTAAGCACAGGACAGCACTCACTCACGAGCCTCGCAGCACACTCTCCATGTTTTGCAGTCTTGTGATTTGTTTTTTTTTTCCCTCAGTGTGTATCTATCAGCTGCTGTGTATTTGTAACCCCCTGGGTTTAGAAGCTTTCCAGTGATAGGAGGAGTATTTGTAATCCTGTGGTGGTTGTAGGAATGCACCTATCAAACAAAACTACTTCTGGCCATTGGGGTTTTCTAGTCATAAAACCTCACAGTAGAATGACAGAGTGAGCGTTTTCCTTTTCTTCTTGCTTGGAGGATATTTTTATACACTTTTATATGCAATTTTTTTAAATATCTGCTATTTTTATTGTAGGGTTCTGGTTGGGTTTTTACCAGATCTTCTGGTTGTCTACAGGCCCAGATTCTCACAGGAATATTTCCCTTCCCTTTATCTCCTCCCCTTTCCTTCCCAGTAGACAAAAGCCATTGCGTTTGCAACATCAGCTTAGAGCGAAACAACGCTTTAGGGCCTGACCACTGAAATCAAAGGAAGCTGCATGCAAAGTCCTGCTGGGCCCACCACAACCTCTGGGGTCAAAACTCTTAGATAACTGAAGCATATACAGCTCATTCTGCACAGGGCAGCCAGTGCCAATCCGATGCTTGATGGGCGGCACTGTCTTCCTTTGCAACTGCAGGAGCTGCTTCCACCACCGTGTGTTTAAATAAGGCTGTGCAAATCCCTTCCTCCTGACCATACTCTTTGTTGTAGGCACTGCAAACAGAGCCATGCCCTGGCATCCTGGCTGCCAGTCAGCAAGGAGGAAGGGTGGAGGTTATGGCTCATCTGTGACAGTAGATTTCACTGCTCTGTGGTTAACCCTACAGACACAGGTTCTAAACAAAGCTAAGAAACACTGGTGGGAAGGATAAGGGGAAGTTAACCAAATGCAAGGATCTTGGTCTTGTAAAATAACTTTTTTTTTTTTCTCAGCGGGCATTCTGCAGGGAATTCTATGTACCAGGTTGAAGCCAAACTTTAGAGTATGTTTATATTAACAGAGCTGATAATGGTGATGTCTTTCACAAACTGAACTCAAATAAACCACAGGCACTTGTTCCCTGATTTGTTTTCACAGGATGATAGAGGCAGGTCGTTATGTTATTTTGCACCAGAGATAGAAAAACAAGCTCAAATACCTTCTGAAAGCAAAACTTAACCCCAGTTTGCTCCTGGGACAGTACAAGTAGGGACAAAAAAAAAAATACTTAAACAACAATACCAAACCCAACCTTATTTGGTTTGTTAAGAGTCATAAGGAAAATAAATGAATTAAAAAGGCAAAACTGAACTGAATGATGCCATGTCATGCCAGGAATTCTCAACTGTTCTGAGAGTAAATTTGAACAATATGTATTTGTTGTTAGTTCCTTATTGGAAAGAAGAGGCTTGTGGTCTCTAAATGTATAAACCATTTTTCAACATTCCAGGTTTTCTGTAACTGACTCCATGTATGTTCATCCTATTACCAAATAAAACCAATGAGGTCTCTGCTCCATTTGAAATGAAGTTGTAGGAGGGTTCGTTTTTATGTTTATCTTTATTTCAGTGGTGCTTTCTACATCAAATCAAGGTGTGGAACTTGCTGTTTATGGCCAGCTCCCCAAAGAGTACTAAGTCAGAATCACCTGGGTTTGGTTTTATTCTGGTGTGGTAGGAACATTGTTTGGACAGCAGCTGTTGCTCACTGCTTTCCCCTGAGAAGAGCAGTTAGTGGCATTACCTAAGTTGTAAAGAAAGGGAAACTGAGGTAGAGAATTCAAATAGCTTATTTAAGCCCCCAAGGTAAATCTCTGCCTGTTTGGAGTTTAGGTATGAGAATTTCATCTTTCTCCTTGTCTCTTTTGACTGAAACCACAACCCATAACAGCACCTACCCCACAACTGTGCACCACACTCACACCCACTGAAACACTTGCTCATGGATTTGGGTTTCTTTCTGTGCTGCTTGAAGCATGAGCATCAGTCCTGCAGCAGTGGTGTCCTGCTCTCCAGTGTTGCTCACAGAACTCTGTTCACACTACTTCAGCTACAGCTTTGCATGTTGCCTTCTCCAAAGTGTCTTAGTCCACAGGTAGACTCAGGTAGCATCTTTACAGTAGTCATCACATTAAGTAATGCCCAGAATTTTCCTGTGCAGCTGCTGGTTTTCTATTTGCTCTTTTCCTGAAGGGAAAAAACAAACCATGAGGTAGAGTGGCAGAGACCAAACCGGTTTCTCTTAAGGGGCATGAGATGTTCAGAGATGTTCCACACAAGCATGAAAGGCTTTGTGCCTTGCCTTTTGCCTGACTGTCCAGGTTTAATTGACTCCTTTCCTCTCTGGGAGTTTCACTGGTACTGATTTCTGAAGAACATGCAGCATGCTCACTGCTCTGCCTGCTTGTCCTGGTACAGCCTTACCGGCTTGCTTTGTGTCTGCGCCTACCTCCAGTCCAGAGCAAGCAGAAACGAAGCCAAACTGCCAATTCCTCTTAGATATTGGGGGAGTTGCTGTAGCCAACTGTGATCTTCAGCTGGAAAGTGCTGCCTGCCATATAAGCAAGAAGAGAGAAGGCTGATTTGGAAAGACATCTAATGATTTGGTTGACTCACCTCTCCTTGCAAATAGAGTATCAGAGTCCTTTCTCTGGCACATGTTGCCGGTGGCAGAAATGTCTGGAACCATTACCAACTGGTCGTTCCCAAAGTGATGCCAGCTGCTTGCTGAAGAGCCACAGAAGCAAGGTAAGTGCTGTGTAATTGCCTTCAGAGCCTTGCCAGGCAATAAAACTGGCAACTGCCAGTTGTGTGAGAACAGGGAGGTAGCTGAAGGAAAAGCTCTCTGAGATCTGGCAACGGTTCATAGATTCAAAACTTAAGAGTGGAAAACTTCCAGGATCAACAACTTGGGTATCTCCACCCAAACCTGGTAAGTGATAAAAAGAAGAGAGATATGTTTGATATTGACTCCTTTAGACTGAAACATCCCCACCAGTGAGGCTACTTTCCCACTTAGTTTCACCTAAAACCACGGATAACAACTGGTAGGAAGAAGATGACAACCACCTCATAGCGGTGGCAGCACTGCAAAAAGCATTTTCATGGCTGGTAAGACTACTGTCCAACCACCTCTGCTGAAACTACTCTTTCTTTTTAAAGGTCCAGCACGACGTTCAGCTGACTTACCAGGCTCTGGTTCCTCTGCAAACCACCTCACATTGCCAGGTCAGTCAGTACCTTCTTGCTGTAGTTTACTTCTATGCGTGGCTGTAGGAATAGAGGCGCTCACAGTACCTGCTGTTGGGAGATAGACAGAAACAGGTAGCTTATTCTCCAGGTATGCCACAACTTTTACACATCACATTAAAAAAATTAAATCCCTTCAGTGGGGTTAAACAAATGAACTCATATTTTTAATATGAGCTGCCAGTGTGCACTTGCAGTCCAGAGAACCAACTGTATCCTGTGCTGCATCAAGAGAAGTGCGACCAGCAGGTCTAGAGAGGTGCTTCTCCCTCTCTACTCCACTCTGGTGAGACCTCATCTGGAGTACTCTGTCCAGTTCTGGAGTCTGTATTACAAGAAAAATCTGGGCATGCTGGAATGTGTTTAGAGAAGGGCCACGAGGATGGGGCACCTCTGCTGTGAGGACAGGCTGAAAGAAGAGGCTGTTCAGAATGGAGAAGAGGAGGCTCTGAAGAGACCTTTTTTACTGGTATTTTACTGTGCATGACACATGAAGTCTCAGGTGAAGAGGGGAAGCTTTAGTGCCTTGGGTTTGGGGCCACTTCTGAAGGACAGAGGCTGATGGAGCAGGCACACACACACACGTTTGTGATCTCAGCAGCCTCTCTGCTGGCAGGTTGCTTGCTCCTCCTCCTCACTAGCTTCTGGATCTGGGCCTTCAAAATGCAAAGTGTGTGAGAAGAAGCAGCACCCAAGAGGCCAGAAGGCTGAGGTGGTGTTAGAGGTGAGATGGCTGTGTGCAGGAGAGGGCCCTGGCAGTGCTCCCACCTGGGCTTGCCCACAGGTGAAACCAGAGGCCTCCAGCAGCTTGACCATATCTCACAGTGACTCAGGGAGCCCATCTGCTGTGGGCACAAAAAACCCCAAAACTTTAAAAAATCTTTAATAATCTTTATTTTCCCTAAATGTGAACAAAAAAGGAGATGAACACCTTAGAAACTTGCAGTACTTACACCATCACTCCATTCATGAAGTTCCTGAGAATCACAGTGTCAGAGTATCACCAGGGTTGGAAGAGACCTCAAAGCTCATCAAGTCCAACCTGATACCATACACCTCAAGACCAGACCATGGCACCAAGTGCCACGTCCAAACCTGCCTTGAACACCTCCAGGGACGGTGACTCCACCACCTCCCTGGGCAGCCCATTCCAGCAGTCAATGACTCTCTCAGGCAAGAACTTTCTCCTCACCTCCAGCCTAAAGTTCCCCTGGCATAGCTTGAGACTGTGTCCTCTTGTTCTGGTGCCGCTTGCCTGAGAGAAGAAAGCAACCTCCTCCTGGCCGCAACCACCCTTCAGGTAGCTGTAGACAGCAAGAAGGTCTCCCCTGAGCCTCCTCTTCTCCAGGCTAACCAACCCCAGCTCCCTCAGCCTCTCTCCATAGGGCTGTGCTCCAGGCCTCTCCCCAGCCTCGTTGCCCTTCTCTGGACACGCTCAAGCACCTCAATGTCCTTCTTCAATGGAGGGGCCCAGAACTGGACACAGGACTCAAGGTGTGGCCTAAGCAGTGCAGAGTTCAGGGGGAGAATGAGCTCCCTGCTCCTGCTGGCCACACTCTTGCTGCTGCAGACCAGGATGCCATTGGCCTTCTTGGCCACCTGGGCACACTGCTGGCTCATGTTCAGGCAGGTGTCAATCAGCACCCCCAGATCCCTTTCTGTTTGGCTGCTCTCCAGCCACTCCCACCCCAGCCTGTAGCTCTGCATGGGGTTGTTGTGGCCAAAGTGCAGCACCAGGCACTATGATTTGTTGAACTCCATCCCCTTGGACTCTACCCATCTGTCCAGGAATCACAACCTATTGAAGCCCATGAAGCCCCTTTGGTGTAAATATTCTCATTGACATTCCCATTTCAGATGTGGGGAAGCTAGAGTGAGTATTATAGTCTAGAGGATGCAAGAAATCAGTGAAAAATCTGGGAACAGAACTGTACAGGATCCTGATTAAGAGTCTTCTCTCCATCGCTTTGAGTCACTAGAGCCTGAAGAAAGTAAATGTCATGGATCTGCTTTATCAACTCCTGTGTGAGGATGATAAACAGCACTGTCAGTGTTCTGGGTAAACCTCCTTAAACCTATTAGGCAAGTCATCTCTGCTGGCAAGAGTGCCAGCAAAATTCCAGTTAACAATAAACATTCCCCCACGCTGAGCAATGGAAAATCCAATAAGAGTCTGGCTGAATCCATGCTGAGCACAGAAAATGGAATTAATCTGCAAAGTAAATGGGCCTCAAAGAACTCTAACTCATCTGGATATTTCTCAAGCTTTTAATGAATGCCAGTCGAGTCTAGCTGAGAGCAGGGAAGATTGTGACTATGCAGAAATACAAATGCAGATCTCTAAAGTTTATGAAATCCTCAGTTTGATTCTTTAGGACATTTAGAGTATGATTCTTGAGGAGCTCAAGATGAGAATGTGATTGTTCTAGCATCTGGTATTACCCAGCTCCTTTTCCCCTTCTTAGGATTCATACTGAGAACAATGATTTTTGTTTTGGAGTGCTTATGCTAATGATTGATTGATTAATTGGTCATTGTGCAGGTAATAACTAAGCTTAAGACAAAACTTAATAATAACTAAGTTTAAGACTGCTACTGTGTGCAGTTCTGGAGCCCCCAACACAAGAAGGACATGGAACTGTTGGAGTGATTCCAGAGGAGGCCATGAAGATGCTCAGAGGATTGCAGCAGCTCTGCTATGAGGACAGGCTACAAGAGCTGGGGCTCTGCAGCCTGGAGAAGAGAAGGCTTCAGGGAAACCTTATAGTAGCCTTTCAGTATCTGAAGTGGGCTACAGGAGGGCTGGGGAGGGACTATTGACAAGGTCTTGCAGTGCCAGGACTATGGGCAATGGGTTTGAACTGGCAGAGAGGAGACTGAAACTGGATGTTATGAAGAAGTTCTTTGCAGTGAGCATGGTGAGACACTGGCACAGGTTGACCAGGGAGGTTGTGGAGCACAGAAGCACAGAATGTGATCAGAGGTCACATTCTGTGATTCTGTGCTCCACAACCTCCCTGGATGTGTTCAGCACCAGGCTGGATGAGACCTTGAGCAACCTGTTCTATTGGCAGGTGTCCCTGTCTATGGCAGTGGGTTGGAACTGGTTGAGCTTTGAGGTCCCTTCCAACCTAAACCACTCTGTGATTCTATGAACTACATTTTGGTCACAGCCATGTTTAATTTTTCTTCCGCCCATGAGAAGAGGTTAGCAAGACTTAGATTCAAATAAACAGAGTCAAACAGTTGAGAACAGTCAGGTTCATGTGCAGCCCACTCGGGATTTTCACCATGGCCTGTAGTTTAGTGGAAAATGAAACAAAACTCCTCAGACCCACCTATTCCTGAATTGTGGGAAACTTCAATCCAAATGTATTGCCTTAAAATGCCCTTGTTCAGTGATATCTGGCTAACTGAAAGGGACCTGGGAGCTGCAATAGACAAGCAACTCAATATCAGCAAGCAGTGTGCCCAGGTGGCTAAGAAAGCCAAGAGCATCCTGGCTGGGATTAGAAATGCTGTGTCCAGCAGGAGTAAGGAGGTGATTGACACTTGTGCTGTGCTCTGGTGAGGCCACACCTTGAGTGTTGTGTTCAGTTTTGGGTACCTCATTACAAGAGGGATGTGGAGATGCTGGAGTGAGTGCAGAGGAGGGCAACAAAGCTGGGGAAGGACCTGGAGAATAAATCTGATGAGGAGCAACTGAGGGAGCTGGGGATGGTTAGTGTGAAAAAGAGGAGGCTGAGGGGAGCTGTCTGCAGCTACCTGAAAGGATGTTGTGGAGAGGCTGCTGCTGGTCTCTTCTCACAGGTAAACAGTGACAGAACAAGAGGGAATGGTCTCAAGCTGTGACTGGGTAGGTTTAGACTGACTATTAGGATTATTTTTTTTTTCCCCAGTAAGAGTGATCAGACATTGGAATGGGCTGCCCAGGGAGGTGATGGAGCCACTAACCCTGGATGTGTTTAAAGGTCATTTGTATGGGGTGCTTGGGGATATGGTTTAGGGTGAACCTTGTGGAGTGGGGATATGGGTTGGACTTGGTGATCCTGAGGGGCTTTGTCAACCTGAATGATTCTGTGATATTTTGAAAACAGGGAGCCAAACCAGGGTGTTTGGCTGTCCACATGTAGATGGGTGAGTATAAAGCTGCTTCTTCATTTAGACTCTTGACACTTTCATCTCTTGTCTAAACTGCTTTTTTCCTAACCTTGAGAATGCTCCTTGGGATTCAGCTGTGTTGGTTGAGTCTTCTGGGATGTCTGAATAAGGGCATGTTTTCAAGATCAAGTATTCCAAAGTGCTTCATTTTAAGCCTCATTCCATTTTGAAGATGCCTATAATTCCTTCTAGAATTTTACATCTATATTTATTATTTACATTTTTTGGGGGTGGTGGGGGTGGTTGTTGATTTGGTTTTGGTTTTTGTTTTTTTTTTTTTTCCCTTCCTCTCCTATTCCTGAGCCTTTCCTAACTCTCTCTTTCTACCCACTAACCCACAAGAGTCTTTGGCCACAGACTTTTGACAGGCAGGCTGTGCCAGGTGGGCTGGACACAGGATTGGGGTGGCCACAGCTTCTGTTCAGCAGCAAGTGAATGCTAGGCATGGTAACCATCACTGTTCTTCCTTTGTCACCACCAGCCATCAAACCGCAGCTGAGGCACCTCAGGAGGCCCACTCACAGCTCCGGAGACTATTTCCCAACCTTCCACAAGAAAGCAGAGGAAGATTCAGTGAGATATAAGCTGCTTGACCAGAGAGGAAGGATGAATAAGATCCAACATATTTCCCAGAGCTGGAACAGGAAATAGCAGAAGACATAAAGAGGCATCTCCTGGTGGGCAGCTGGAGGACGTTGTGTGACCATTGCTCAGGTCATAGTGTGTTGTATAGCTGCTGCAGTTCTAGATGAGGGCATGTGTATGATTTAGCTGAAAAACAGAGTGGGCATTTTGTTAAAATGTTCTCCATAACCACCTTATTATTGCAGCAGAAGTCCACTGAGTGCTAGAATATTGCACTGTGACCTTAAAACAAGTGATTGTGTGTTGCTGTTTCCTGTCAGATTAAGGCAACCAACGTTCTCCTAGGCTGTTGGGCTTTTTATGGTGTCCTCAATGTGACCTTCCCCCTGCTACAGGTAAGACAACCACTCCTATTTCACACAGTACAGGAAAGTTTTTCTTTGCCTAGCTGTACCGAGAACAAACATCCTCCTGGCAAAGTGTGACAGATGTGCAGGAGGCTGAAGGTAGGAGGCTGAGTGCAGAGTTCTCTCACTCCATCAGAAAAAGGTGACATGGTATAGGGTTAAAGGTGCTCCTTGCACCTGCATGATGAGTGTTAAGCAACACCAATGGTCTTTTGTGGCATTAATGTAGCTGCATTGATGCCATATGCTCTTGTGGTGCACACTGTCCCATGGAGCTGTGTTTCACAGCTCAACATGCCCCCTTTGAAAAAGGTTCCTCTTGCCCCAGGTTTTACACCATCAGCAGTGGTGGGAAATAAATCTCTGTCCTCTTTCTCAAGGTCTCTGGTGATTTACATACCACTTCAATTCTTCCTTGCCAGAGTTATCTAGAATAAATTCTAATCAATTTGTAGCCCAGACACACATATGGAGGTAGGGAACTGGGGCTGCCTCTCCCTATATGCCTTGGTCTGCACTTGGGATTGGTAGTTTTTTGCGCTGAGGTAAGGTATTACTACCACCTCCTTCTCCCTCTTCTCCCTCCTTCTTTCTCTCTCTCTCTTTCCTTCTTTCTCTCTCTCTCTTTCCTTCTTTCTCTCTCTTTCCTTCTTTCTCTCTTTCCTTCTTTCTCTCTCTCTTTCCTTCTTTCTTTCTCTCTCCTTCTCTCTCTTTCTCTCTTTCCTTCTCTCTCCTTTCTCTTTCTCTCTCTCTTTCTCTTTCTCCCTCTTCCCCTCCTTCTCTCCCTCTTTCTCTCCCTCTTTCTCTCTCTCTTTCTCTCTCTCTTTCTCTCTCTCTTTCTCTCTCTCTTTCTCTCTCTCTTTCTCTCTCTCTTTCTCTCTCTCTTTCTCTCTCTCTTTCTCTCTCTCTTTCTCTCTCTCTTTCTCTCTCTCTTTCTCTCTCTCTTTCTCTCTCTCTTTCTCTCTCTCTTTCTCTCTCTCTTTCTCTCTCTCTTTCTCTCTCTCTTTCTCTCTCTCTTTCTCTCTCTCTTTCTCTCTCTCTTTCTCTCTCTCTTTCTCTCTCTCTTTCTCTCTCTCTTTCTCTCTCTCTTTCTCTCTCTCTTTCTCTCTCTCTTTCTCTTTCTCCCTCTTCCCCTCCTTCTCTCCCTCTTTCTCTCCCTCTTTCTCTCTCCCTTTCTGTCTCCCTGTCTCTCTCTCTCTGTCTCTCTGTCTCTCTCTCTTTCTCCCTCTCTCTCTTCCTCTCTTTCTCCCTCTCTCTCTCTTTCTTCCTCTTTCTCCCTCTCTCTCTTCCTCTCTTTCTCCCTCTCTCTCTCTTTCTTCCTCTTTCTCCCTCTCTCTCTTCCTCTCTTTCTCCCTCTCTCTCTCCCTCTCTTTCTCCCTCCTTTCTCTTTCTCTCTCTTTCTCTTTCTCCCTCTCTCCCTCCCTCTCTCCCTCTTTCTCTCCCTCTTTCTCTCTCCCTTTCTGTCTCTCTGTCTCTCTCTCTTTCTCCCTCTCTCTCTTCCTCTCTTTCTCCCTCTCTCTCTCTTTCTTCCTCTTTCTCCCACTCTCTCTTTCTCCCTTTCTCTCTTTCCCTCTCTCTTTTTCTCTCTTTCTCTCTTTTTCTCTCTTTCTCTCTCTTTCCCTCTCTTTCTCTCTCTTTCCCTCTCTTTCTCTCTCTTTTTCTCTCT
>VWZE01010438.1:376584-397917 GCA_013396675.1 Eubucco bourcierii
TTCCTTTCTCTCCCTCCTTTCCTTTCTCTCCCTCCTTTCCTTTCTCTCCTTCCCTTCCTTTCTCTCCCCCTCTTTCTCTCTCTCTTTTCTCTCCCTGTCTTGCTCTCTTTCCCTCCCTCTTCTTCCTCTTTTCTCTTTCTCTCTCCCTCTCTTTCTCTCCCTCTTCCTCTCTTTCTCACTCTCTCTCACATTCTCACCCTTTTTTCTCATACTCAAACCAGTAATTGCTCCTCGAGGCTCTTCCATGACATTAAGATATCACAGTTCCTGTAACTGCTGTCTCCATTAGATGTTAAATTGAGTGCAGCGAGTGCAACAGGCAGAAGATGCTCTTGATCCCCATGTGCACAGATTGTGTTGCTTTTGCCTGTTCTCAGCAAAAAGCAAGTGACTTGTAGGACACATTTTATCCCCACATTCCCTGGTGTGGAGGTTAGCATAGTCTGAAAACAGGATGAGGGTTACCATTGTGTTGAGACCAATGGAATCTCTCTCTAATTCAGTCTCCTACTGTTTGCACTCGACCTGTGCTAACCAGCTGACTTATTCTGTCAAACCAACCTGTTTTGCTTGTTTCTGCACCAAAAGCCCTCTGACAGAGGAGGCTTTCAGTCCTGATGGGGTCTGAAAATAGAGCAATACCACACAGGAAGATTTTTCTTCAGCTTTTGAGTCTTTTTCAAGAGGTGATGGATTAATGAAAAACATTAACCCACACTACCCTTCATTGAACTCCTGCTTCACAGTTCTTGTGAGCTAGCTGGTTGCAGCAGCACCACAAGATAAACCAGAAGGCATGGATGAATATTAATTTGAAACACAAAGCACTTAATTTGTTCAAGCAGCAGCTGAGTAACCACCATTGCTAACTGTGAAGAGTCATGCCCTTTTTGGAGATGGATTTAAGCATCCCTCAACCAGACTTCATACAGACAAATTAGGCAAAAACAGACTATTATTTTTTTTTCTCCTGGAGTCTTTAGGGGTTGGGTTGTGGTTTGTTTTTTTTTGAGGAGGAGTGGCGAGGTGGTGGTTTTGGTGGTGTCTTTCTTCATGGGGAATTTGAGGAATGAGGAAACCTAAGTGAAATATGCTTGAAATGTGAAACTACAATGGATCATTTGATGGAAGCTAACCTGTTCCAGGGGTAAACTCAGGACTAAGAGGTCAGGAATGTTGCAGTAAATAAAGCTCTGCTGTACTTGGTGCTCATCTCCACTCTTTTAAATTATGAAGTGATGAAGGAAAAGAATAGAATCATAGAATGGTAAGGTTGGAAGGGACCTCAAAGATCATCCAGTTCCAAACCTCTGCCATAGGCAGGGATGTCTCCCACTAGTACAGGTCACTCAAGGCCTCGTCCAACCTGGTCCTGAACACCTCCAGGGAGGTTGTGGAGCACAGAATCACCCAATGTGATCTTTTTGATTACACTGTGTGATTGAGTAACCTGTACTAGTGGGAGGTGTCCCTGCCTATGGCAGGGGGGTGGAACTAGATGATCCTTGAGGTCCCTTCCAACCTTACCATTCTATGATTCTATGATTCTATGATTCTGTGCTCCACAACCTCCCTGGGCAACCTGTTCCATTGTCTCACCACCCTCACTGCAAACAACTTCCTCCTAACATCCAGTCTAAATCTCCCCTCTGCCACTTCAAACCCATTGCCCCTTGTCCTGCCATTACAAGACCATGTCAATAGTCCCTCCCCAGCCTTCCTGTAGGCCCCCTTCAGATACTGGAAGGCTACTATCAGGTCTCCTGGAAGCCTTCACTTCTCCAGGCTGCAGAGCATGATGTTGTGGATGAAATTCTGGTGGCATGGTTACAGCACATAAACTACACCTTTTAGAGCAGATGCTGGAAGGTAACAGCCAAGCAGATGTCCCCAGCTCTCAGCTCTACCCACTCAGTAGTGTGCCAGACGTGTCCCACAAGACACCATTACCAATGAATCCCTTTGGTGATAGGTGACCTGCAAAGGTTTGCAGTAGAGTTTAGGACTCAGAGAAGGATGTAGCCTAGAGCTGCAGGTTGTTCACTTTCTAGACCATGGCCCACCAGTAACTTCAAGGACAACTACAGGCTTTAAAATCAGCCTTTTAATGCAAAGCAGAGAGGCTGCCAATGGGAGTTATCTCTGTAACACTGGGGCAGGATTTTTCTTTTCTTTGATGTGATGCCACTGATCACTTGTGGACAAAGAGTGCTTTGCTGAATGCAG
Source organism: Eubucco bourcierii (assembly GCA_013396675.1). Lineage (NCBI taxonomy): Eukaryota > Metazoa > Chordata > Aves > Piciformes > Ramphastidae > Eubucco > Eubucco bourcierii. The sequence continues at coordinate 378,811 of VWZE01010438.1, forward strand.
GTTGGAAATTCTGGGTTCCAAGGAGTGAGCAAGCAGGGCACTGGATTTTTTGGGGGACATTTGTAAGTCAGGCTTTCTCTGTTTGCTGTTCAAGTAAATCACTTCACCTCCCTGCCTCTGTTTTCCCAGCTGTGTGTGTTATGAAGTGCAGCTCATCCTGTGGATCTGTGTCAAGGGTTGGTAGGTTATTCTGTTAATATCTGCCAAGGGATTAAACTAAAGAAAGCAGAGTAGAAATACAAAAAAAGTCAGGTCCTCCCAGCAGAACTGCCAACTACTTGCAATTTTCAGCTAATCACTAGGACCTCAAAGGCTCAGAAATATATGAGAGCCTCTATTAGGAAGCTCAAACATAGGCAGAAGAAGCAGTTGGCTTAAATCAGACATTTACCTGCTTCCACACTACTCCTGGCTTATAAATCAGAGAGCCAGTTGACTGCCTGTGGACAGCTCCTGAGCATAGGATGTGATGAGACAGTATTCATAGAATCAACCAGGTTGGAAGAAACCTCCAAGTTCATCCAGTCCAACCTATCACCCAGCCCTAGCCAATCAACCAGACCATGGCACTAAGTGCCCCATTCAGGCTTTGCTTCAACACCTCCAGGGACAGTGACTCCAGCACCTCCCTGGGCAGCCCATTCCAATGCCAGTCACTCTCTCTGGCAAGAACCTCCTCCTAACATCCAGCCTAGACCTCCTCTGGCACAACTTGAGACTGTCCCCCCTTGTTCTGTTGCTGGTTGTCTGGGAGAAGAGCCCAACCCCACCTGGCTACAACCTTCCTTCAGGTAGCTGTAGACAGCCATGAGGTCTGCCCTGAGCCTCCTCTTCTGCAGTCTTCACACCTCCAGCTCCCTCAACCTGGTGTTTCATCCACATCTGTGCACAGGGAAGGAGGGAGACAGAACATGAACTGCTGTGCTTCTCCTGCAACACTCCCAGATTTCCAGTGAGGGGGCAATGGTATCCTAAAGGATCTACCTTTAGTTTACATGGGCATGAGGGGGACTGAAGGTTTGAAACTGTGGGTTTGCCAATTATCTCTGATCTGCTGAAGAAACCCTAAGCAACCACATTTCAGGAAGCAGGCTCCCATATTTACACATGTATTTGCATTCTTGTTCAAACCCACAGGCCTGAAGAGCTCTCAGAGATACTTCAGTTAATTGAATACGTTGCTGAGTGGGGATGGCAATTGGGTGTCCCAGAGCTGAGCAACAGCCTTGGATGAGATACAAATCATTTACTCTCAAGTGCAAGGGGAAGAAAAAACAAACAAACAAAAACATTAAAATTGGGAATATATCTCATCTTCTGGTCTAATCCCTTCTGAAGAACAAGGTGTTGGCTGACCACATGGCTCATTTACACACACATGGCACAATATAATTTGCAGCACTCCAGCAGAAGCTTGAAGGCTGAATGCTTGTAGGGGGGAATTTTGTGATGCCAAGGCTTAGCTGCTTAAGATGGCTAAGAGCTGGTTTCCTTAGTCTTCTTCTGAAGATAACAGGTATCCATGGATTCTTCTACTTCCAGAGATAAATGTTTAGATCCTAATTGAGCAGCTCCCTGTCTGTACCTGTAGTTCCCATCTGGACTGGGCGTTTGCAAGGTGTACAACTGATTTTGCTTCTCGCTTGGCTCGTGTGCTGTCTGGTAGATACATTGATTTTCTTCACTTTCTAGGGGTTCTTTGTCTTATTTGTGATAGAAAATCTCCCTGGCCCCCTGCACAGGAGAGAGACCATCCTAGAGTGCTCATAAGCAGCTGGTCAAGATGGAGAGTGATAACACAGCTGACATTTTTTATCTACATTGACAACAAAATTGTTTGTGTGGGCAACTGCTTAAAGAGACAATCTAATAATTAAGTTTTGCTGCTACAGACAATTAAATGGAGTTTGGGTTTTGGTTTGTTTTGGTTTGTTTTGGTTTGGTTGTTGGTTTTTTTTTTATTGGCCTATGGAAGTGGTGTTTGGGAAGGATCTGAAGGGGAAATGTTAGAAACAGGAACAATACTCATCAGCAGGTTTGGGAAGGATCTGAAGGGGAAATATTAGAAACAGGAACAATACTCTTTAGCAGGTTTGGGAAGGATCTGAAGGGGAAATGTTAGAAACAGGAACAATACTCATCAGCAGGTTTGGGAAGGATCTGAAGGGGAAATATTAGAAACAGGAACAATACTCTTTAGCAGGTTTGGGAAGGATCTGAAGGGGAAATGTTAGAAACAGGAACAATACTCATCAGCAGGTTTGGGAAGGATCTGAAGGGGAAATGTTAGAAACAGGAACAATCTTCATTAGCAGGTTTGGGAAGGATCTGAAGGGGAAATGTTAGAAACAGGAACAATCTTCATTAGCAGGTTTGGGAAGGATCTGAAGGGGAAATGTTAGAAACAGGAACAATCTTCATTAGCAGGTTTGGGAAGGATCTGAAGGGGAAATGTTAGAAACAGGAACAATCTTCATTAGCAGGTTTGGGAAGGATCTGAAGGGGAAATGTTAGAAACAGGAACAATCCTCGTTAGCAGGTCACAAGGGCTGCCCTGAGCTTGCTTCAGCAATACCAGGGAGACAAGGGCAGAAAGGTCTGTCTGTGTTTATTTGAAGCATGCAGCCCTGACGGGGCTTCTCAGGTCTCCAAGTCTGTAATTCAGGTTCTATTTTGCACAGCAGTTCGGCAAGAGCTCAGTTTGTTTGTGCTCTGTCTGCTACCTGATGGCATAACCCTGAAAGTAAACAAGCAGTAAATATTGGACCAACCCTCAGCCACAAGGAGTCACTTTGTCAGAGAGAGTTGTGCAGCCAGCAAATTTCAGCCAGCAGAAGGCTCAATGTTGATGCCTAGCTCAAAGAAGAAATATGCATCCTTAGGGCAGGGTGAAAGTGCAATGCAGGCGCTCAAACAACTAAGTTACTTTGCCCCTGATACAGGCACTGGAGATCAACCACTGGAAAACAGATCCTGAATACAGGATCTGGTGAAGATGTCTGCAGGGAATGGAAGCATCTGCCCTGGTACAACTTGAGGCTGTTTCCTCGTGATAGGATGAGACATGGTCTCAGGTTGCACCTAGGGGAAGTTTAGATTGGATGTTAGGAAAAGTTTCTCTACTGAAAGAGTGATCAAACACTGGAACAGGCTGCCTGGGGAGGTGTCACCAACCCTGGAGGTGTGCAGAAAATGTGTAGACATGGCACTTAGGGACAGTTTAGTGGGCATGATGGTGCTGAGTTGGCAGTTGGACTTATATGAACTTAAGAGTTTCTTTTTCTTTCAATTCTTAATGATTCCATGATCTAGGAGGGCTGCTTTGAGTCTGTGCTGAGCGCTTCATCAGTAGGCAAGAAAGTGTCATTGGAGGTGTAATTGAAAACAGCTGAAAACTGAAGTAGTTTCTATCATTTTACCAAGATCAAATGCACACAGTTTGTTTTGGATTTTTTTTCACACATTTCCCTTTCCCCCACTTACACTACTGAATATGATGTATTCCTTATATTTAAACCTTTCAGCCTCACTGTCACAGGTTTTGTCCTTTGGTGTCTATCGGACATGCTTTGCTTTCAGGTTCTCCTGTTGTGCCGGTTTGAGGCTAATTGGAATATTTGAATAGAGAAAATTACACTATAGGCTGTGAAAGGAAAACAATGGTGATGTCTGCTTCACTCATAGGCTTGCTGAGATTGTTTGGGAAAAATAATTCAAACCATTAGACAAGTCAGTCTGAGTCTGTCTCTCTCTGGGGCACAGCATCTCAGGCAGTTTAGCTTCTGGCTCCTCTTTGCAGATTAATCTTCGCTAACCGCTTTTCTTCTACCCCCTCTGGCTGATCCTCCAAGCTCACCTTGCACATGGGGCAAACCTTGGGGTAAGGTACAGGGGTGAGGAGAAGGTGGAAGGGTGGTTGGGAGCCCCTCCTGGGGTCTCTGATTTCTGGGAGGGGTGTTGTATTTCTGTATTCCCTTTAACTTATCTATGTCTGTAAATATTTCTGTCTATAGTGTCTATCTCTGCTTGTACATTGTGCTGAGCTGTAAATAGAGCTTCAGTCCTTAACTTCCAGCTGGCTGAGTTCTAGTCTGGGTCATTTTACAAAGTGTGGGAGGCAGGGAACTCCCAAACCATCACAACTGTGTACACCCAGAAGTGCAAGGGCCATCCAGCATCTTCTCCTGTGTGCACCCAGAAGTGCAAGGGCCATCCAGCACCTTCTCCTGTGTACACCCAGAAGTGCAAGGGCCGTCCAACACCTTCTCCTGTGTACACCCAGAAGTGCAAGGGCCGTCCAACACCTTCTCCTGTGTACACCCAGAAGTGCAAGGGCCATCCAACACCTTCTCCTGTGTACACCCAGAAGTGCAAGGGCCATCCAGCACCTTCAAAGGTGCTACAACTACCCAAGAGCAGCTTTTCTTAGGAGTGTTTTTGGACTGACCAAGATAATGTGTCCTCTCTCTGCCAAGGTTCAGAGGAAGGGTAGGCTTCAAGTGTAAGGCAGAACACTGATATTTATTATTACCCCTCTACTCCTGAAGCAATCCCCAAAAGACTATGTTTTTTTGTCCCACCTAATTTACTTGTCAAGTGGAATTCCAGGTAATTTGTTGGGTCATTCCCTCTGGCAGTTATATGAGCACTTCATCACCAGTGCTGGATATTAAATATTTCAAAGAGTGGAGCATTCACAGTTGGGCTTAGAAGTTGATAGATCCTGTTTCCCCCAGCAAGTGACTGGATCAGGTTTCCAGTGAATCACTGACAGAAGCTCTGATGCCACAAGCCATTGAGATGCTCGAGTTCAATGAGCAAATAGAAAATGTATTTTCCTTGGGCAGATCAATATGGGAGGCATTAACACTCACTGCTCCTGCTGCCCTGGTTCTGCAAACTTTGTCTTACTCCTCATTGCTTTTGGGAACCTCATATTGATTAAATAATGACTGACAAATGTCTTGTGTTTGCTTGAGTCAGTTCAAAAGCTCAGATTCACCCAGAAAGATGTCTACAAAACACAATTGCCTGTCTGGGTTGGGGAAGCCTTTTGCATACCTTATCATTACTATGTGTAGAGTAAATTCTATTCAAAATGTACCTAAAACTCAGGTGCTTGATGTGCTGAGCTCCTTAGTCACCCACAGCCAAAGTGTCTGTGTCAGGACCTCTTCAGTTAGTGTCCCTCACTGCTCTGCCCACAGCAGAGCTGGTTCATACAAGAAGCTCCTAAGTGTACAGAATTTTCCAGCTTTGGAAGGAGTTTTGGATCTGGGGGTTGTTTCTTTTTTTCTTTCTTTCTATTTTTTTTTTAAAATATATTTTATTCATTTGTTCATTAGCTCATTCATGTTTTCACTCCATCCTTTGACCTGGAAAAGGCTGGCTTGCAGCATCCAACCTTGCACTAGCTCCTACATCCCTAGCTAGTAGTGATAATTAACATTTGCACTGTGCTTTGCATCTTCAAAGACTTCCAGAATTGCTGATGAATTGAGAGAGCCATGCAACAAACGGTCTTAGGACCAAGATATGTCTGGTTGACTTCATATGGCCAACAAGTAAATTGGCTGCTGCACTTGTAAATAATGCCACAAGCATGGAACAGTCTTTAAGGCACTGTTAATGGGGAGTCAATCACAGTGTGGTTTCTTTAGTGCATGTTAACAAGTGTGGACTTAAGAGGAAGTCAATCAGAACAGCTTTGCTCCACTTGTTTGAGGCAGTGTGACCCATGACCTAAAAAATGTTAGATGCTCAGGTTTGAAAAGCAGGGCAGTGCTTGGCCTCTCACAACAAAATGATCATGAGAGAGAGGGAATCAAGTGTCCTAATATCTTCTCTTCTTACTCCCTTTCTCTTCTATCCACAGAGCATGGGCAGAGAATACAGACAAGACTTTCCATGAGCCTACTAGGTCAGTTTTAGCAGGATTTGCTAAGTACACTGAACAGAGCAATTTCCTTCCAGCCTCCTCCCAAGCAGACCTGTGGGGCACCTTTACCAGAATTCTTACCTATTATCAAGGGTGGGATGTGTATTGCAGGTGTATCTTTCCTCCTGGGCTTTTTCTGCTCCGTGTCAGTGATCTGGGAACCTGGGCTCACTCTCTCTCTCTGTGGCTTCTCTGTGATGCCATACCTCTTCAGCAGATTATCAGAGAAGTCTGAAAGTATGCCTTCAGGCAAGGAAAGAAAAAAATAAACAGAAAATGCCACTTCAGCCTTGTTCACATCAAAGAATTGTGTGGCTGTGTAGCTTTCTCCATGACTGCTCTGAAGTAAGGCTGCAGGAGCACAAGGATCTGCTCTGCATGGTGCACCTACTCTTGATGTTTGGCAGTGGTTTTTATTTCCTCCAGCTCAATTATATCCCATAAGCTACAGACAGCAATGCAACCAGGCCAGCTGGCTTCTGGTTGTACTCAATGGTCTAAAAACCAGAAGTCATGGCAAAGATGAGTGCAGTCTTCTATTCCAGAAGCTTAAACATCTTACCAAAGTAGCTCGATTGCATGGATGCTCAAACCTTTGCTTGGGAGCAATATGACCACAGAGAAATGGCCTGGTCTAAGTAATGAACATGACATGGCTACTGCAACACAGCTCTCCAGCCTTTGAACCACTCTCCCCTAAGAGAGAATTGCCAGAGGGCTGAACAGTCAGGTTCAGTATCTGTACTACAAATACTGGAAAAGCCAAGCTGCTTGTTTTTCACTTGGTGAATTGTCACAGGCACACAGGGGACTGTGCAAGCAGTTAATGGCTGACTCCTCTGTGTATGTATGTGCAGCATGGGAAGAAGAACTTAATGCAGTTGATACAAGAACAGAGCTCTCCCTCTCTCAAGAGCACAACAAGGAGTGCTTGTTAGCTGAGAGAAGTGACAAATATTTATCCCCACTGCTGATCTTGGAAGACCATCAGGTTTCAGTGGCAGTCTCATTCTCATTCTTTCCATCCCCAGGTTGGTGGCATTTGGCTCTTGAACTTCAGAGCTCTGTAGATGCACAGCAGCAGGGAGCATTCTACAAGGAGCCCCTTTGTTGCTGCAGTGGTTTCTGGCTTCCTGAAACACCAACTCTTTGCCAGAGTCCCCATAAGCACAAGAGCCCCACAATTTCCAAGAGGAGCAACCTGCAGCCAGCTTGTGTGCTGCTGTGGTCTCCTACCAGCCTTGTCCCCATTCAGCCTCTCCTTCAGCACTAGGTGTGAGTTCCACAAGAAAGTGCAGAGTCTGAGCTGGATCCTTTTTGATTTTGACCCAGATTGAATTGGGTCATCTAGCAAGGCTCAGCAGCTAGACATCATACATCCTTTATCATGCAAAGGCAGCAAGACTATGAACTCCAAGGGAGGATGCTCTCCAGAGCACACAGCCACTCACCTTAGCATTCCCAGACCCTGTGAGACTACCCTTCATCTAGCAGGGAATGACTTAGAGACACATCAGCCCCTCTCTTTGCCTTCTCAGGTGCGGCACATGGCATGAAGCATCATTTTTGCCCACAACCCAAAGGACTTAAGTAAACAAGGGGCCTCTGGGCCTTTGCCCAGGTTCAGGACCCTCAGAGGAACTGGCACTCCAAAGCCAAGAGTTGTATTGCTCACCTGTTAGAGGTGGTGGAGCATGCCAAGCTGGTGTATCTTTTCTCCTTGGCTTCTTTTGCTCTTGTTCAGTGTTTTGGGAAGCTGGGATGGTTTTACCTTTCCTTGGTTTCTTTTTTAGGTCACAGCTCTTAATCAGCTGCTCTGAAAGATCTTCTGTGGGGGTGGGGGTTAAAAAATAAAATAAAATAAAATAAAATAAAATAAAATAAAATAAAATAATAAAATAAAAAATAAACATAATAAAATAAAATAAATATTTAATAAGATAAATAAATAAATAAATAAATAAAATAATAAAATAAAATAAAATAAAATAAAATAAAATAAAATAAAATAGGACAAACAGACAAGAAGATTAATAGAAATTGAAACTGAGGGGAAATAATAAACCAGATGGTGAAAAGAAGAGCTTGAATAATACTTCTTTCATCCAAGTAAATTAAAATGCCTGTGGAGAAATATTTCTTAAACAGAAAGTCAGCACAATAGGCTTCTGTGCCATACTGCATGGGAGTCTAATGACTTATGTGGTCCTTTCTGAGGTGTAGGTTGTAGATATAAGGCAGAGGGAGAGAGCTGTGGGCTACATGGTTGAGGAAAGCCTGCACCTCTGTGTGCAGAGGTCCTGTGGCCATCCCTTTTTCACCCAGCATGAACTATGTGCTGTGTCTTCAAGAGCTACAAGGCCACTTTTGTGAAGGGGAGATTTATGGGGTCAGGCTGAGGTATTGGTAGAGCCAGACAGTATATTGTTCCTTTAGAGAGTTGGCTTTATTTCCAGAGCCACTGAGCAGCTGGAATGTGCTTTTCTTTTCCATAACACTACACTCAGTTTTTGGTTTCCCCTTTGAGGAAGCTGTTACTCAGCTGACTCAGATGGGCACCATGGCTTTTCTGCAAGGATCTGCATTTCTGGATGCTTATGCAACCTGAAAATATTGACTATAGCCTGCCATTAGTATCGTCACACAAACCAGAGCTTTTACTGCTTTAAAAGCTGCTTGGTTGGCTTCAGCTGGATGCCTTACACCCCCTATCCAAGCCCTGACTGCAAACTTGGGTGCAGTAGGACTTGGGTCCAGGCTCTCTTGTACTATTTGAGGCAGTTGTGGGTAGAAACTTCTGAGTGAAGTCCCTGGAGGATGTGGAGTCTTTTTCTAGCCCTCACAGAGTTCCTGCACAGTCCTAATGAGCTCATTTATCACAGAAACATTCAGGTTGGAAAAGACTCTCAGGATGACTTTACTCTGCTCTCCTCAGACCCCACCTGGAGTCCTGTGTGCATTTCTGGAGCCCCCAGCACAGGAAGGACATGAAGATGCTCAGAGGGTTGCAGCAGCTCTCCTATGAGGACAGGCTGAGAGAGTTGGGGCTCTGCAGCCTGGAGAAGAGAAGGCTTCCAGGAGACCTGATAGTAGCCTTCCAGTATCTGAAGGGAGCCTACAGGAAGGCAGGGGAGGGACTATTGACAAGGTCTTGCAATGCCAGGACAAGGGGCAAGGGGTTTGAACTGGCAGAGGGGAGATTTAGGCTCGGTGTTAGGAGGAAGTTCTTTCCAGTGAGGGTGGTGAGGCACTGGCACAGGTTGCCCAGGGAGGTTGTGGCTGCTCCCTCCCTGGAGGGTTCAAGGCCAGGTTGGAGGAGGCCTTGAGTGAGCTGTACTAGTGGGAGGTGTCCCTGGCTATGGCAGGGGGGTGGAACTAGATGATCCTTGAGGTCCCTTCCAACCTTACCATTCTATGATTCTATCACCAAGCCCAACCAATATCCCTACTCTACAAGGTTCACCTTAAACCGTATCCCAAAGTACTGCATCCAAATGATTTTTAAACACATCCAGGGTTGGGGACTCCACCACCTCCCTGGACAACTCATTCCAATTTCCTCAGTTTCCCAGTTGCAGAATGGGGCTCCTTCTGTGCTTACTTAAATAAGTAATTTTATGGCACAGCTCCGTTGGGTATTGCGGTGGTTGTAAAAATGGTGCCTGTGGCAAGCAGTGCCATGTGGCAGAGGCAGAGCTATGGTACCTCCCTTGCAGGCCACATAAATAAAGTTGATAAAATTGTGCTTGCCAGCAGTGAGGCACTTTTTATGACATCAAGTGAAATTGAGTTTGCTTCATTACCGTCATCGCAAGGGGAACAACGAGCGGAGAGATTTTTGTTTCTAGGGTCGCTAAATCTTTGTGACAGCTTTGCAAGGTGAGAATGAAGTAATAGAATGAAGCAGAGGCTAGGGCCATGAATATGCAAAAGCCCTGCATCTATCAAGTGTGAAGTCTGCTCTTTAGTAGTGTGTTGGAGCAACGATGCCTCTGGTAGTCTCAGTGCAAAAGTTACATCTGAAATCAGTTCGAAAGTGGAGACAGATTGATGATGAAGGAGAAAAAGTATTCAGAAAGCTGCCCCAGTGGAGGCAAAGGGGGGGTTTGAAATCTTCTCCTGAAATTGAATATGGAAAATGTGTTCAGGGAAGGCTCAGTTAAATCCCAGCTTTCAGTTTAATGTGGCATGAATGAAGAAACATCTACTTTTTCTACCAGGGGAAAAAAAAACAACACCCAATGACTATTTCCTTTCTTCTCTTCAATTAGCTACACCAGAGCCTCAGCTGAAGCAGGAAAACTGCTCTTTGCCTTTCCATCTGGCACCAGCACTGTCAGCAGAAGGTGGAATCTCTCAAGTTTCATGTGGGTTCAGTTGTGTTGCTGGAGGGGGAAAAGGGACACTGGACAGGAGCTAAGGGTGTGAAGAGAACACCTCTCTAATTACGGCACTGCCATCACCCAGCAAGGCTTACCTAAATGGTTACAGTGTGAATCACGCTTGTCCAGTCTGTCTTCTGGGATATCCAGTGGCTGAACACATTCTGTTGACATCATTGGAATGGGCTTTTCTTCACTTGGAAGCTACTACACACACAGAAAAATGAATTCAAAACACATCAGCATCATGACATGAACCAGACATAGTAGTCTTAGATGTTCACTTGCCAGCCAGATCATGAGAAGTTCTCATCTGCCAGCTGCTCTCTGTCATGCAGTCTGCTGGCCTGATTTTGCTCATCTGTGTTGAGAGGCAGATTTAGTCACAGTCTTGGTTATACACACAAGGCCCTGGTTTTCCTCCTACCTTGCTGTAGGCAACCCACATTAACATGGGAGATCTGCTGGCTCTAAAGTAGAGCACTAAATTTGATCCTACAGAAGATGCTATCACATGCAGAAAGTAAATGCTAGGAAATGGGAGGGTTTGTTCTGGTTTTCTTCCTCATTTTTTCTCAGCTGTAAACTAAGGACCATACCTGGTGTGTCATACCACCTAACTCGAGTTACAAATGCTGTTTAGGCTTACAAGAGAGCTTGGGTATTCCTAAAGACCCAGGTGTGAGGATTGCCTGTGAGAGCTGGCCAGTGCTTGCACACCCCAAAGCCAGCTTGAAGCAGACTTATTCATCACCCTGACAAGAGGATGGGAAACTGTTTCACAAAGCTGTCTAAGCACCTGTGCTCTGTAGGTCACACTGGGTTGGCTGTTTTCTCCCCCTTTACTCACGATGACATGGGGTGCTGTTACCCAGGCTTCTACTTGAGCTCTCCCAGGTTGAGATTTGATCCTGTGCTTGCTCACTCTGGGGTGACCCCAGCTGCCATCACAAGACTGTTTTTTTACTGCTGATCATTTCTATGGTCTCATAGCAGACACCTGTCAGAATGACCCCTTCAACCTCAGTGTGATCTGAGCATCTCCCTTCAGACATCAACAGCTCTTGCTCACAGTCTCTGCTCTCTATTCTTGGGTAATAAAACTAGACGGTGACTTCCTTGTAAGGAGCAGGAAGAAAATGAGGAAGAAAAAGAAACCCAGGAGATAACATGGATAGTGAAAGAAAGGCAGGAGGAGTTACGGGGAAAATGGAAGAAAGAGAGGGTAGAGAAGAAAAGGTAATTAAAAGAGAAAGGTGAAAGAAGAGGCAGGCAGAGACAAACAGTGACAAGGAGAACAGGACACTGTACTGTGGGAGTTTGTTTTGCTCTTGCTGGAGGTAAATAAATTGCCTTTGCTATTTCTCTGTCCAGTGCAGAGATTGTTTGTTAACACAACAGGAGGGAAGTTAACCTCCTTTCAACAGCTAAGCTTACATCTCTATAGAAAGCAATTAATCCTCAAGGAAGATCCAGCCACATAAATATTTGCAGGCAAAACAGGAAAGGTCACACTCGTTATAGTGCACTGAGCTAATTCTTCAGGGGATGGGAAACCCAAGTCCTGAAATACAGCAACTTTGGTGACAAAGATCAGGAACATCGACACATAAGGACCATTTGTGTGCTAGCTTCAGGCTGATTGGAATATTCTGATGAGAGAAATCAGATCACAGGTTGCAAAAGAAATAAGTAACAATGAGGTCTGTATCATTCATTGGTTTGCTAGAAGGGATAGAAAGCCAAAGTCCAAACAGTTCTTTCCTCTCTGTTCTGGGGCATTTCTCTCTCTAAGCTCTTCCACTAACCTTGGCTGAGCAGAGGACACATAAGCTTTGTCGGTTGTTTTCTGTCTGGGAGGGAGAGAGAGGATGGTGTTGGGCCCCTTCTGGACTTTTTTTTGTGTCCAAGGGGGAATTCTGGGTTTCTATATTATTTCTAGATTGTATATAATTGTAAATGCAGGTAACTGTATCGTGCTTATATGCTCACAAATTTAGCTTTGCTGTAAAGAGAGCTTTAGCTTCCTTCCAATCCATCTGAGCTGGGCTGGGAAATTTTAACTGGGGGTGGTGGGAAGGGGTTGAGAAGGGAAGTTCCCTACCCACTACAATATGAGATTAAATCCTATACCCCTCAGCAGCCAAAATTTGCACAGGTTTGTAACATTTCACAAATTCTTAAATATTTTACTGGCTAAGGGCTTCCACCTCTAACTGTTCACTGCAAGAAGCTCTCCCAGCCCAACCTCACAGCTGTGCTAAAGGATTACACTGCCTGGAGGCTTCATTTGCTTTTACAGGGGGGGAAAAAAAAAATTAATAAAAATCTTCCACTTGGGAAGATCCTGAATAAAGAAATCTTTGTGAGCATGGCATGGTGGCTACATTTATCCACTGTATAAATATGGTCCAGCTACAGCTTAAAATGAAGCAGTTCTAATTGTATTTAAAACAAAACCTTATTATCTGGCCATAGGAAGGCTCCCACTGCATTTTGTGATTTGAGGGAGTTGTAGGGGTTTGATTTGTGTTTTCTGGTGAGGTTTTTATGTTGTTTGGTTGGTTTTTTTTGTTTTTGTTTCTTCTTGGGTTTGTTTGCTTGGATTTTTCCCTTTGTTTTTTTTGTTTTGTTTTTTTTTTCCCACTTCAATACCATTTGATTCAATGTGATTTGATTGGAATATGCTGGCTAAATATTACGGTTGTAAGGGGAAATGTTCTTTTCTGAAGTGCACTGTGTTGATATAATTTTCAGGAAAATAATTTGTACTTATATATAGCAAGTATATATGTATATTCTTTATATATTTATTATATGTATTATTTATAGAATCATAGAATGGTAAGGGTGGAAGGGATCTCAAGGATCAGCCAGTTCCAACCCCCTGCCATAGGCAGGGACACCTCCCACTAGCACAGGTCACTCAAGGCCTCCTCCNTCTAAGGTCTCCTTGAAGCCTTCTCTTCTCCAGGCTGCAGAGCCCCAACTCTCTCAGCCTGTCCTCACAGCAGAGCTGCTGCAGCCCTCTGAGCATCTTGGTGGCCTCCTCTGGACCCACTCCTACACTTCCATGTCCTTCCTGTGCTGAGGGCTCCAGAACTGCACACAGGACTCCAGGTGGGGTCTGAGGAGAGCAGAGTAAAGGGGCAGAATCCCCTCCCTTGCCCTGCTGCCCACACTGCTCTTGTTACAGCCCAGCACTCAGTTACTGTCTGGGCTGCATGTGCACACTGCAGGCTCATGTTGAGCTTTTCATCACCCCAGACCCCAAGGTCCTTTTCCTCAGGGCTGCTCTCAGCCATTCACCACACAGCCTGTATTTGTGCTTGGGACTGTGCCTACCCAGGTGCAGGACCTTACATTTATATGTAAGTATATATAATAATTTATATATATTTTCATATACTAAGGACCCTTTTAAAGAGCTATTAAGTAATTTTAAAATAAACCATAAAAAAGAAAAAGGAAAAAAGCTGAGGATAGTAAAATTTAAATGTAAAATTAGTAGTCAGTTATATTGACTGGAAATGCTCTATAAAATATGAATTACTTTGGTTTGCTTTCTTTGTTTCATTGAGTTATTTGAGCTCAGAAAAATGAAACTTTATAAAGAGGCTCAGAGTAGGATGGGGATATGAGGATTAAGAGAAGCTTCATTATTTTTCTTCATGCAACACTTTGAAAACTAATATTGCAAAATTAATCTCTTAGATCTGCCCTCACATTTCCATAGCCACAGATGGCTATGACTGTGGTGTCTTCAGTGCTTTGAACTGTGGTTCTGCTTCTGACACCTTTCCTTTATGCTTTGGTTTGGTTTTTAGAAGCTTGGTGCTTACAAATGTGCTTCCAGGTTCCACGCTGTGCCAAAAGACTAAAAAGAGAACATCACCAACCTGTGTCATGAGTTGTGGTACCTTGGGTGCATATACACTGCACATAGTGGGTGAACTTATGCATGAACAGTTCCTGTGAGGCATGGGAGGTTTCATGTAAACATGAGGAGGAGTTTTGTCACTGTGAGGGTGACAGAACACTGGAACAGGCTGTCCAGGATGGGCTGTGGAGTCTCTCTCTCTGAAGATACTCCAAATCATTCTGGACGAGGTCCTGAGTGATCTGGTACAGGTGATCCTGCTCTGCAGTGGGGTTGGACTGTGCAGAGGGGTTGGACTCTGCAGGGGTGTCCCTTCCAGCCCCTGACACTCCATGATTCCATGTGCTGCTGTACCCTGAGGCTATAGGTTACCCAGAGCACTCTGGGCCAAAGGCAAGGTGATGTATGTGAGTGTTGTAATGGTGCTTTCCCAAACCGCTAAAATCAATTCCCGACGCTGAAGAAACAGATTCCCCAGCAGTGTGCTGCCTGGGAAGGCAGGCTGCTGTGGGGACTGCATGAAGTCAGTAACAGACATTTACAAATGGAACCACGCTCTCAGATTTTTCTATGTTAAGTGAAGCTCTTTTCACAGAATCACAGAAACACTCAAGCTGGAAAGTCCCTCAGGACCGCCAAGTCCAACCAAGAACCCTACAAAGTTCACCCTAAACTATATCCTCAAGCACCATATCCAAATAACTTTTAAACACATCCAGGCTTGGGGACTGAATCACCTCCCAGGGTAGCCCATTCCAATGCCTGAACTCTCTTGCTGGGAAAAAAAAACAATTCTTAATGTCCAGTGGCAGCTTGAGGCCATTCCCTCTTGTTCTGTCACCTGTGAGAAGAGACCAACACCAACCTCTCCACAATATCCTTTCAGGTAGCTGTAGACAGCAATGAGGTCTCCCCTCAGCCTCATCCTTTTGACACTAACCACCCCCAGCTCCTTCAGCTGCTCTTTATAACATCTGTTCTCCAGGCCTTTCCCCAGCTTCACTGCCCTCCTCTGCACTCACTCCAGCACCTCCACATCCCTCTTGTAATGAGGCACCCAAAACTGAACACAGTACTCAAAGTTTGGCCTCACCAGCAGCCTTTGTATTCTGGCAGTCACCATGGTAGGGAATGCTTGCTGTCTACAGGATGGACTAAGGTGTTAGGGGTTTTATTTCACTCTCTTATCTCTTGACATAGTGGTCCACATTCACCCAGTGTGTAATGGTTACAGTGGAGCTCTAAATCACACTCAGCAGGACACACTTTCTGAAATGAATATAGATTTTTTTTTCCCCCATGTGAATTAGGATTCAATGATCATTTAGTCTGAGTCTTTGGTACAATACAGCCAGGCTGTACCACTCCCTGCAGAGCTGTGTGCCCAAAGGACTCACCTCAGGTCTTTTCTGGAGACAGACAGAGCTGATAGGAACACCTTAAATCCCCAAAGCTTGAGAGAAGCTCTAGTTTTGCTTACACAGTTCTGCATTTGCTCCATGTAAAAGCATTTGGCATTCAATAGGATTGGCTCTACTTATTTCTAAAAGTGCTTTAAGAAAAGTTCCTCTTACTTGCACAGAGGCTGAGAGGGTTTGGATACTTCACCCTGGCTCTGAGGAGACCTTGTTGCAGCCTTTCAGTATTTATAGGAGGTCTGGTAGAAAAGATAGGGACAAGATTTTGAGCAGGGCCTGTTGTGACAGGACAAGTGGTGATGGGTTTAAACTAAAAGAGGGAGATTTAGACTAGATACAAGGAAGGTGAGGGTGATAAAATGCTGCAATTGGGTTCACAGAGTGGTGGTAGAATCCCTGCCGATGGAAACTTGGGGCAACCTGGTCTAGTTGAGGTTGTCCATGCTCATTGTGTAGGTGTTAAGACTAGATGACCTCAAAAGGCTGCTCCCAACTCAGACCAGCAGGAACTGACATTGCTGCCACTGATGCACTTGGCACCAGGAGCAAGGGGAACTTCCCACGGTGTGTGCTGCCCCATGCAGACACCGAGGGCAGTGCCCAAAGAGCTGCCCAGGTATCAGGGTTTGCTCTTTAAGACTAATGCCTCTTCACCCACCACACACACACTGATGGTCTCCTGGGAGGGTTTGAGTGGTAAATTGTATTTTAATTGCTTTGTCTCTCTCTGTCTGGTTGCAGTGAGTGCACGAGTAAGGAAGGACAGGCAGGCTCCCAGTGTGTGGAAGGCAAAGGCAGAGCAGTCCTTCCTTCTGGTGCATGTCTGCAGCAGGTTCCTATAGTGAGTACTATAGGAACTCCTATAGTGAGTTCCTAGAGTAAGAGCCTATAAGTGGCTCTTATTTTCATGAAACCAATTACAAACACGTAAGAAGGAATCCTGTCATCTGTGTGTAGTCATCCCACACCCAGCTTCTCAATGCAGAGAGCCCTTCTCAACGGGCTCCTCTGACACAGCCCAGGGGCCTGAGGCAATAGTACCATACCTGCCTGCATGTGGCTCCTTCCACCTGCTCTCAGCAGGCAGTCTGGGTTTCTTCACCAGCAAACAGCACCTTCACCAAGAGCGTGGTCCTATCCTAGCCCCAGTACAGCTGCTCCCTGGGCAAGTGTTGTAACTAAAGCAAGGCAGCCTATCTGCTGCAGACAGAGCAGAAAATAGATGTCCTCATAACAGAGAGTCTGGATGTCGCTGCTTTGCATTCCAAACTTTTAATTACAAGTTTTACTTTATGTCTAATATTATTCTCTTAGAATGACATCATCCCAGGCACAGGAGACAGTCTGCAGGGTTTCTTTTTCAGTTCTTTGGAGTCTGGTCTGCTCTCTCCAGGCATTTTTTGTCAAATGAATATGATTTTTTTTCCCTAAAGAATTTTTTTAACTTCTTAGGAAACACTTAGGTATTTGAAAGCCTGAACCAACTGACTCCCTCCACCCCGAACCTTTTGCTACTAATAATTGTGTGGTTGCAGAAATCCTACAGAATTATCCAGGAGCTGTTTCCTCTCAAAGACAGTGTGCTTCAGGGTGCAGGGAGGGGTTAAAAACCTTGGCTGGGCTCTGGGCTGACTCCCACTACCTCCCACAAACTTGTGAAAAAAATAAAACTACCAACAGTTAAACTTTGATTAATGGGAGAAAAAGTAACATAGAGTTGCATAAGTTCTAGTCACAAAGTTTTTGTCTTTGAAGATAATAAAAAAAACCCAAACAAATTAAAAAAAAAAACAAACAAAAAACCAGAAAAACCCAAAACCCAACAAAGTCTTTCTTAACTATTTCCTTGAGGTACAAACTAACTATTGCATGTGCCAGCATTTTGTAGTGGGATTAGAAGTCCTGCTGGCTTCTTTTATCAACTTGTGAACTACCTCAGCAGTTAAACTTAGCTGAAGCAGTTGTCTCTAAAGCAACTCTTCTCCACACGACCCCCATCTACACCTCCCATCCTGAGTGCAGTTGCACCCCAGTTTTCTCTGCATGGAACCACCCCCATCCTGCTGCAGGCTGAATGGGAACCCCAGCAGTGGCAGGAGTGATTTAATAGAACAGAATCACAATGGTTCTGGTTGGAAAAGACCTTTAAGATCAAGTCCAATCATTAACACAACACTACCAGATCACCACCAAACCATATCCCTCAGCACCTCATCTACATCTATTTTAAATCTCTCCAGGTATGATGACTTTGACACTTCCAAGGACAACCTGTTCCAATGCTTGGCAACATTTTTGGTGAAGAAGATTTTCCCACTATCTAACCTAAACTTTTCCTGGTGCAACTTGAGGCCATTTCCTCTTGTCCTACCACTTGGCATTTGGGAGAAGAGATCGACTACCACCTCACTAGAACCTCTTTGCAGGGAGTTGTGAAGGACAATAAGATTTTCCCTGAATTTCTTTTTCTCCATCACAGAATCACAGATTTACCTTGCTGGTAGTGACTGCTAAAGGAAAGAAAACGTTTTGGGAAAAAAAAAAAAAAAAGGAAGAACAAGAAAAGGGGGGAAAAAGACAAAAGAACAAGAAAAAGAGGGGGGAAAAAGAGGGAAAAGAAAAAGAAAAAGAGGGGGAAAAAGAAAAGAAGAAAAGAAAAAAGGGGGAAAGAAGAAAAGGGGGAAAATAAAAAGAGGAAAAAGAAAAAAGAGGGGGAAAAGAAAAGGAGACAGAAAAAAGAAAAAGAGGAAACAGAAAAATGGGGGAAGAAAAAGAGGAAAAATAAAAATGGGGGGAAAAGAAAGAGGGGGATAAAAGAAAAAGAGGAAACAGAAAAGAAGATAAAGAGGAAACAGAAAAAAAAAGAAAAAGAGGAAACAGAAAAAAAAAGAAAAAGAGGGGGAAAAAGAAAAGAAGAAAAGAAAAAATGGGGAAAGAAGAAAAGGGGGAAAAGAAAAAGAGGAAAAAGAAAAAAGAGGGGGAAAAGAAAAGGAGACAGAAAAAAGAAAAAGAGGAAACAGAGAAAAAGAAAAAGAGGAAACAGAGAAAAAGAAAAAGAGGAAACAGAGAAAAAGAAAAAGAGGAAACAGAGAAAAAGAAAAAGAGGAAACAGAAAAAAGAAAAAGAAAAAGAGGGGAAAAAACTACAAAAATGGGGGGAAAGAAAGAGGGGAAGAAAAGAAAAAGAGGAAACAAAAAAGAGGAAACAGAAACAAGAAAAAGAGGAAACAGAAACAAGAAAAAGAAAATGAGGAAACAGAAACAAGAAAAAGAAAAAGAGGAAACAGAAAAAAGAAAAAGAAAAAGAGGGGAAAAAACTACAAAAATGGGGGGAAAGAAAGAGGGGAAGAAAAGAAAAAGAGGAAACAGAAAAAAAAGAAAAAGACAAAACAGAAAAAAAGAAAAAGAGGAAACAGAAAAAAAGATAAAGAGGAAACAGAAAAAAGAAAAAGAAAAAAGAGGAAAAATAAACTATAAAAATGGGGGGGAA
>VWZE01010438.1:399787-414045 GCA_013396675.1 Eubucco bourcierii
GAAGAGGAAGCAAGAGAGAGGGAAGGGAAGCAAGAGAGAGGGAAGGGGAGCAAGAGAGAGGGAAGGGGAGCAAGAGAGAGAAAAGAAGAAATAAGGAAAAAAAAAGAAAAAAGAAAAAAGTGGGGGAAAAAAGGAAAAATGAGGGAAAAAAAAGGAAAAAAGAAAAAAAAAGAAAAGAGAAAACCAAGAAACAAACAAACAAAGACCAAACCAAAACCCAAATTCACAACTGTAGAACTCCTCTAAACTACACAACCCCTAATCTGCTCATAAAAAGTTTTGCTTTTATGACTTGCACATTTCCATGTAAATTTGATTTTTCATTGCAGTGAACTTTAAAGACAAAAAGTCTTCTATTTTTACTCTGAAAGGCCTTTTACTCAGAAGCACAAGTTATTTCTCATTTTCTGTGTGACCTTAGGAAGACAACAGTATTAGATGACTGAAAAATGGGCTCCTGAAATGAAACACTCAGATCAAAAATACATTTTGAGGCTCAGCTCAAGATTGCCTTTTTTTTTTCTTTTCTTTTTTTTTTTTTTTCTTTGTCCTGTTTGGAAATATCAGTCAGACCTTTATAGCACTAGGAGAAAAAAAAAAAATTCCCTGAGGATGTGAAAATAATTTCCTGTTCTAGCCAGCAGATCCCAGAGATGCTCTGGGAATATTACAGGATAGATTTACTCACGTGGAAAGTGGTCTGCACCACTCAGCAAGATCACGCAGCCAACCCTGGTCAGCTCTTACATTGGCCAGGCAGGGCAGGGTGACACCAAGTGTCGTACTACAGCAACAGGCTTATCCCTGTCGTTCCAGAGGGACTGTCACATTACCAGCCTGATGGAGGATTTACTCCCAGATCTGATCTTTTAAACGTTTACAGTTGTCGTCCTGCTTGTAAGAGTGTTGGGACTCCTGCCAGCTTTCTAATCCTTCCTGCTCGGTTATTTCACAAGCACAGCCTGGAAAACAGCCTGAATCTGTAATAAATCTGCACTTTCACCTCTTCCCCCATCCATGAGTATTCCCATCAGCACTTGGGGAACTGCTCATGTAATGAAAGATAAGCACATGTCTAAAAGTTTCCACGCTGGTGCTTTGGAAGACAGGCGAAGCAGCTTTCCCAGATGGGAAATGAGGCAACAACCTAATAGAAAGCAGATAACTACCCAAACACATGCACACAGATCTATCTGCACACACACATGTACTTGCACACACACATGTGTATATTACTATTACCTACCACAGGATGTTGGGGGGCTGAAAGAGACCCAAAGAGATCACTGAGTCCAACCCACATCTACAACAGGACCATAGGATTTAGCTCAGGGCACACAGGAACACATCCAGACAGGCCTTGAAAGGCTCCACAGAAGGAGCCTCCACAATCTCTCTGGGAAGCCTTTGCCAGTGTTCTGTGAGCCTTACAGTAAAGAAGTTTCCCCCTTACATTGAGGTGGAACCTCCTGTGCTGCAGCTCCCATCAATTGCTCCTTGTCCTAACACAGAGAGCAAGTGAGCAGAACCTGTCCCTCCTTCCTGACCCCCACCCCTCAGGTATTTATAAACATTTATTAGATCCCCTCTCAGCCTTCTCTACTCATGCATTTCTGATTGTTAGATTTGTTTCTGGCTTGGTCTCTATTACTACTCAAGGGTCATATTGTTGAATGTCCAAAGGACAGTGAGAATTTGGCCTTTGAAGAATTACAGAATGGTTCAGGTTGGGAAGGAGCTTTGAAGGTCATACAGTCCAACTCCCCCACAGTGAGCAGGGGTATCTGCACCTACAGCAAGTTGCTCAGAACCACAAACAACCTGACCTGGAATGTTTCCAGTGAAGGAGTTTCTACCACCTCCCTGGGCAACCTGTACCAGTGTTTCACCACCCTCAGTGTAAAAGCTTTCTTCCTTATATCCAGTCTAAATCTCCCCTTTTCCTAGTTTACTACTCCTTTTGACACATTTTTCCTGTTATGAATTTCATATATTTTTTTTTAAACAAAAAAATTTGACTTACTGAACCTTTTCAGCACAGCACAAGACAAAGATTTCTTGACAGATATGTGATGCCCTTCAATAATAAGCTTACTGGTCAATATTAAATCTGCAGCTGGGTTTGCAATCCAAGTACAGCTGCCTTTCCAACACTCTGCTGTTCCTGGAGGTGTTGAAGCAAAGCCTGGCTGGGTCACTTAGTGCCATGGTCTGGTTGATTGGCTAGGGCTGGGTGATAGGTTGGGCTGGATGAGCTTGGAGGTCTCTTCCAACCTGCTTGATTCTATGATCATGAAGCCACTAGCATACAAAGGTCTGTATGGAGATGTTTCACTGTGGCTCTGTGGGGTTCTGTGTTCAATTTCTTAGGCTGCAGTTTGCTCAGCTTTGATCCCAAGCCCTGGCACTATTTTCAGGTGAAGGCAGAAGTATCTATAAGGTGAAGAGAAAGGTGATTTCACTTTAACTCCCCTTAGGTATATGAAGGTTGTTAATGATCCAGTCTCAAGTGGTTTCTCTGTGCAGTGACATGGTTACATCCAGCACAATGCCCCTTCCAGGCAAGTAGACTCAGGGTTCACACTGCCCTGATGTGCTTAAGCTCAGCTTAAGGTTGTGCTGCTTGTTTCTGTGTGAAACTATACCACATGGTACAGAAAGTTTGGTCCAGGTTCATGCTAACTCCCAAGTGACTGCATGCATGTGGACCTTCAGAGCAAATGTATACATGGAGAATTAAGGAACAATGCCTTTAAAGAACAAATGCATTCATTTAGTCACTTGATCAATGTTGTCATCAGTATTAAACAGACTAGGGCTGATAAAACAAGCAGCTTTTCAGCACCATCAGTTTGATCAGTAGGTCAGTCTGAAGTATTTGGTTTATCAAACAGCTTGCTTGATGTACAGTCTACACTTGGCTTTGGTGGTTTCAATTAAAATCCTGGAGGTTAAAAGTGCAGTATGTTGAAACCTGCACTGAATGGACCTAAATTCACAGCCAAATATATGTAGATGCATTTACATTTTCCATCATATGGAAAAGACCAGGCATACAGGGGCAAAAGCTGCACTTACCACAGACCCAAACATGTAGATAGTTTGTGTTTCCTGAACAGAAGGCTTACTTGGGGAAAATCACTGTCATGTCCTGAGAGGCCTGGGTCCAAGAGGGAAACCATCTGTGTACTGCTGCTTCAAGGCTGGAGCAGTCTCTAAGGCCCAGAGGAGTCTGGGGGTTGTATCTCCCCTGACAGATGGTACTCATACAAAGGTCCTTCTTGCTGCCCTGTAGAGGTTAGGGAGGTTGTGAAGGAGACCTAAAAGTCTGGAAGAGTACAATCCTATGTAGAGCAGCAAAAGGCACTTTTCTGTCAAGAGTCAGTGTAAGGTCAACACTCCTTGTGCAAAGCCAAGAGCACAAAGTATCACTCTAAGTTGACACAAACATCACTGAATTGGAACATCATTGTTGGAGTGGGTCCAGAGGAGGCCACAAAGATGCTCAGAGGGCTGCAGCAGCTCTGCTATGAGGACAGACTGAGAGACATGGGGCTCTGCAGCCTGGAGAAGAGAAGGCTTCCAGGAGACCTTAGAGCAGCCTTCCAGTATCTGAAGGGGGCCTACAGGAACCTGGGGAGGGACTATTGACAAGGTCTTGCAATGCCAGGACAAGGGGCAATGGGTTTGAACTGGCAGAGGGAAGCTTTAGACTGGATGTCAGGAGGAAGTTCTTTCCAGTGAGGGTGGTGAGGCACTGGCACAGGTTGTCCAGGGAGGTTGTGGCTGCTCCCTCCCTGGAGGTGTTCAAGGCCAGACTGGAGGAGGCCTTGAGTGAGTTGTACTAGTGGTAGACATCCCTGTCTATGGCAGGGGGTTGGAATTAGATGATCCTTGAGGTCCTTTCCAACCTTACCATTCTATGATTCTATGAATATTAGCCTGTGAATTTGCATATAGATACTTTAACACTTTCTGATATTCAACCAAGTCTTTAACCAAGTTTTCCTGCATACTTCAGGAGGAATAGGCCAGGAGGGAAAAAAAAAAACAAAAAACAACAAAAAACCAGGAAAGGAAAAGACATGGCTTTAAGTGAGGGAGAGAAGTTCTCAGGTTTGATGCTCCTAAAGGCTCAGGTCCATGGTTTTCATCAATCCTTATGTCAGAAAGCCTGAGGGGGGGGTTACTTTTAGAGAAAGACAGATGTAAAAATCCAGCAAATAGCAGATGGTAGTGAAAACCTATATTCCAGGGAGACTTGGGACAAAGCAGTAGCAGATGACCTCTGTCCCATTTAACTTGTACTTCTTTTAAAATGCATCCCTCTTATGTAGCGTGGAGCAAGGTGGGAGCTGGGCTGGGATGAAAGATGCCCTTTATCTCTGAAAGATGTCTCTCTCCTTCCATTTCCAGGGACATCAGATCTGTCATGCTGCTCCTTTTCTTAGACCATCTGTAGCCATTCCCCACTCTATCCTCTAACCTCTCACCCTAGTTAATTAGGTGCTGAACCCCTACCTTCCCATGTGCTGACACGCACAGAGTCTTTCTGCTAAAGCACATCAGATGTGACAAGATCACAGCATTTCATTGAATCATAGTATGCTTTTGGGTTAGAAGGGACCTTTAAGACCATCTATTTCCAGCTACCCTGTCTGTGGGTAGGGTCACCTTCTACCAGGTTACTCAAGGACCCATCCAACCTGGTTCTGAACATTTCCAAGGCTGGAGCCTCCACAGCTTCTCTTGGCAGCCTGTTCCAGTGTCCTCACCACACTCATGGGGAAGAATTTGATTTGAAACCATTACCCTTTGTCCTGTCATTGAATGCCCTCATAAAAAGCTCCATCTCTCCTGCAGACCCTCTTCAAATACTGGCAGGCTGCTATAATGTCTATCCAGACCCTTCATGGCCAGATTAGATGAGGTCTTGAGTAACCTGTACTAGTGGGAGGTGTCCCTGCTATGGCAGGGGGTTGGAACTAGATGATCCTTGAGGTCCCTTCCAACCTTACCATTCTATGATTCTACGATTCTCTTCTCCAGGCTGAACAAGCCCAGCTCTCCCAGCCTGTCTTCACAGCAGAGGCGTTCCAGCCCTCTGAGCATCATTTCTAACTGTGCACCCCAACATTACAGTTTCCTTCCTGCACACGTACCTTAAACAGCTCCTAAAACCTGACTGTGTTGCTCTCATTTCTAACACCTTCCATTCTGGCTACTTTGTTTTAGTAGCCTGCAAGCCTGGGAAGGAAACAACTTCTCTGACTGGAGATTCCCTGCACCAGTGTGAGACCCACCAGTGCTTAGGACATGTGCTTATCTCTCAGACTAGAAACAGAGACCCATTAGCAAACTCGGGCTGTACCTGGGCCTATCTGTGCCTTACAGCAGGATGGCAGAGAGCTATAGACATCTGAGATGACCTGGACAGGCTGCAGAGTTGTGCCCAGGCCAACCTTATGACATTCAATAAGGCCAAGTGTAAGGTACTGCACCTGTGTAGGCACAATCCCAAGCACAACTCCAGGCTGGGTGGGGAATGGCTGAGAGCAGCCCTGAGGAAAAGGACCTTGGGGTCTTGGATGATGAAAAGCTCAACATGAGCCTGCAGTGTGTACATGTAGCCCAGACAGTAACCGAGTCCTGGGCTGCAGCAAGAACAGTGTGGGCAGCAGGGCAAGGGAGGTGATTCTGCCCCTTTACTCTG
Organism: Eubucco bourcierii; assembly: GCA_013396675.1. Taxonomy (NCBI): domain Eukaryota; kingdom Metazoa; phylum Chordata; class Aves; order Piciformes; family Ramphastidae; genus Eubucco; species Eubucco bourcierii. The sequence continues at coordinate 405,501 of VWZE01010438.1, forward strand.
CTCTCATCAGATCCCACCTGGAGTACTGTGTGCAGTTCTGGAGCCCNATGACAGGACAAGGGGCAATGGGTTTGAACTGGCAGAGGGGAGATTGAAAGTGGATGTTAGGAGGAAGTTGTTTGCAGTGAGGGTGGTGAGACACTGGCACAGGTTGCCCAGGGAGGTTGTGGCTGCTCCCTCCCTGGAGGTGTTCAAGGCCAGGTTGGAGGAGGCCTTGAGTGAGCTGTACTAGTGGGAGGTGTCCCTGGCTATGGCAGGGGGTTGGAACTAGATGATCCTTGAGGTCCCTTCCAACCTTACCATTCTATGATTCTATGAGATGGTGCCTGTGAACTTCCCTGACAAAGGCATTTCAGCAGGTTTTATCCAGTAAACAATTAAAGGAGTAATAAACCAGGTTTGATTGAAAGCAGATTGAAAGACTTCCAGCCCAGTGCATGAAACAAAGCATCAAAGAGCAGAGTGATGTGCATGGGAGGGTTTGCAAAGATGTTCTGGGAAGGTGAAACTGCCTCCTCAACTTCCCTGGGAATTTTCAATTTGCTGCAAGCACCTCGAAAAGTGCTACTCACCCTTTACTCTTCAGGCTCTAGCAGCACCACAAGCTCTTTGTCAGTCACTGTCCCACCCTGTGACCAGAGCACATTGCTGAGCTGAAGAACCTCCAGTTTGTGGTTGGCTCAGGTCTCCAGGGAGCACCTGGCCAGAGATGTTGACTTGTGCAGCGTTGCTCCATCAGTGGGAAGCTGTGGGCTGGCACTTCTCAGCACCTCCCCCTGTACGAAGAGATAAGAAGAGAGCTTTCTATACCCTGAGGTAATTTCTTACTTTTTTTACTTCTTTGTAAAGGAAAAGAAACCTAATTTTCATTACATACAGTCCTCAACATTTCAGTGGATGAAAAACCATAATAGATTAATTGATGCTAGCTAGAGAATGCAAAGGATGAAGGTTGAAGGAAGCCATAGCTTCCTACATGTCACAGCCTTGCTGCTTCATTCCAGGTGCCATCATTGACTAATGCTTAATATATGTCCTTACTTGGTCACTTGGTCAGCTGCATGGCTGAGCCAGAGTGCTGATGGTTCTCAGCACATGATGTTGGTAGGCTGAGGACTGCCATTTTTTATCAGGATATGCCTTTGGATAAAGTGGTTGGCTTTGTGATGATATATGCACATATTTACACAGCATACATATACACATGTGGTGAGTATTATAATCCACAACTCTGGAGATTTTGAGGAAACATTTTTACTTGCACAGTTAGGAAGCTGTAACACAGCTGCTGAAAAGCTTCATACTGTGAGGACCACTGAAGCAAAGCAAAGCATCTCCCAGTTCTCATGGGCAGCACTTGCAGCAGGAGCACTCTGGCCTCCTGCAGTGCACAAGGGCTTTCTGCAGCCTGCTGGCAGCTGCCTGGTCGGTAGCCCTGCCTGCTGAGAAGCATAGCTATACTAAGGGCTGATTAGAAACAAGAGGATGAGGGGAAACATCCCATGGTAAATCCTGAGAAATCCCAGCTTGCCCAGAGGATAGCAGCGGGGCTGTATCACTGGCAGTAGTTATGCAGAGCTTGTGCCATTGCCTGCATCTTGCAACCCTCAGCATTTGGATTGGCTCAGACCATGCAGCAAATTGAAGAGAAGGAAGGAAATGTGCTGATGGCTGTATCACTTGTCACAGAGAAGAGACCCACCCACCACTCCCTGCAGTCTCCTTTCATGTAGTTGTAGAATGCGAGAAGGTCTCTCCTCAGCCTCCTCTACTCCCGACCAAACAACCTCAGTTCCCTCAGCCACTGCTCAGAAGGTGCTTGCTTGGTTCCTGTTGCTAAGAAGATTACTGCCTGCTATTTAGAGCAGAGGAAGGTGTCCTCCACCTGCCTGCTATTTAGAGCAGAGGAAGGTGTCCTCCACCTGCCTGCTATTTAGAGCAGAGGAAGGTGTCCTCCACCTGGGACAATTTCTTCCATTCCAGATAATGATACAAAAGAGATAGCACAAGATATTTCAAAGCGAGAAGAGACACTGAAACCCCTGCCCTGCAACCCATGCTGGATGGAATTTGTAGAAGCAGCTCTACCCTGTCTAAAATTCCCCTTAATTTCAGGGCCTGCACTTCAAGCTTGCAATTCTAACTCCAAAAAAGGTGTCAGCCGTTAGCATTTCATCCATTCTCCCTATAGCATCACCAGGACTGAGCCCAGCTGAAGGTTTGGTAGCAAGCTGCTGAACACTGAGCCCAGCATGGGGACAATGCATTGCACTCACTGGAGACACAAAAGCCTTCCTTCACATGGGATTTTTGTAAACACTTGCACAGATTCCTTATCTGCAGAAGCTTGCTCCTAGCAAGTTGTTAAGCTCGTTAATAGGGCAGAAGGAAAATTGTGCTCCTATAATTTCCAGTTCAATTAATACAGAGTGCACAGCATCCTAATTCTGCTGTAGTCCAAGGCAAAACTCCCACTGGTTTAATGGGGCCAAGATGGCACAAAGTTAATTTCCCAAAACAACATAAAACCAGGAAACTATCCCAGCAGAGCTATTTTAATGGAGTCTGGACCTCAGGAGATGAAACTCTCAGTTGTCTCAGAAAGGCAAATTTTGTACCTTACCAAAATGATGTTTCAAGCGAGGCAGCCATTAGAATAAGGAGCACTGCCACCATACACAGAGGCTGTGCTTGGACAGTCAGCTAATGCAGTGCAACTTCTGCTGTGCACAAAGAGTTCTGACGTCACCAGGATGAGCTGGGCAAGTTTTCTTCCCCTGAGGGCAATCACACACATACTCTCAACACTGCTATTTCAGCCAACAAGGCTTTGGGGAAATATCTTTTCTGATTCTATGATTCTGTAAGTAAGCATAGAATGGTAAGGTTGGAAGGGACCTCAAAGATCATCTAGTTGCAACCTCCTGCCACAGGCAGGGATACCTCCCACTAGTACAGGTTACTCAAAGCCTCATCCAACCTGGCCTTGAACACCTCCAGGCAGGGAGCAGCCACAACCTCAATGGGCAACCTGTTCCAGTGCCTCACCATCCTCACTGCAAACAACTTCCTCCTACCATCCAGTCTAAATCTCCCCTCTGCCAGTTCAAACCCATTGTCCCTTGTCCTGTCATTGCAAGACCCTGCAACTAGTCCCTCCCCAGCCTTCCTGTAGGTCCCCTTCAGATACTGGAAGGCTACTATCAGGTCTACTCGAAGCCTTCTCTTCTCCAGGCTGCAGAGCCCCAACTCTCTCAGCCTGTCCTCATAGCAGAGCTGCTGCAGCCCTCTGAGCATCTTTGTGGCCTATTGTAGTGAAAAGAGACCATTTGGGTGATGTAAAGAGAGCAATGCCAGGGTGATGTCATGGAGAGGGACATCTGTGAAGCTGACACTTAGTGGTCAGTATCTATTTCAGTTGCATTGATAAAGTTTGCTTCAATTCAAGCAGTACCAAGAGCACCAAGGGCCTCTTCTCCTGCACTTTAATTAAGTGCCCATTATTTGGTAGAGTTCTTACTTGTCTGTGATGAAATAGCAGAACAATAATTGCTGATACCAGGAAATCTCACAGAGGCAGGTGAGAGCTGCCTCTCTTTTTTAATGACCCGGTGAGATCACAGAGAACTTATTTTTTTGTTGATCAAGGCCAGGAAATGATTAACATAGAAGAAGACTGAAAAGTTGGACAAATCTTCTAGCATGTAGGTTTAGGAAACAAATTGAACCAAACCCTCTTTTTATGGCGTGAATTCTCATCCATCAAAGCTGTAACTTGTGTTCAAACCAAACACCAGGAGTTTCCAGCTCCAGGCAAAGCTCTGTTTGTGGAGAATATTTTGCATTAGTCAACAGTGGGGTGCCCAATCTCTACAGCCACTGCTAAAAATGCCCCTGTAGATGTGAAAGTAGGATCAAACAAGAGAACTTGTGAAAGCAGTAGTGTGGGTCCCTGTTGAAGGTGATCTGGTGATAGGAAATCCTTCCACTTAAACCTTTGAATACTCTTATAACCCAAAAATGAATGCTGCAAACTAGGAGAAGAAAAATCATAGAATTGTTTTGGTTAGAAGAGACCTTTAAGATCACTGAGTCCAACCATCAATCCAGTACTCTTAAATCGCCACTAAATCGTGCCCCTTGGCACAACATCTACAGGTTTTTGAACCCCTCAAGGGATGATGACTCCACCTGGGCAGCCTGTTCCACTGCTTGACAACTTTTTGGTGAAGAAATTTTTTCCTAATATCCAGCCTAAACCTCCTTTAGTGCAGCTTGAGGCCATCTCCTCTTGTTCTGTAACTTGAGAGAAGAGTTTGACCTCCACCTTGGTGCAACTAACCTGCCTGGACACGTTCCTGTGTGATCTGGTATAGGTGATCCTGGTCTGGCCAGGGGGGTTGGACTGGATGAGCTGTTGAGGTCACTTCCAGCCCCTGACATTCTGTGATTCCTTCCAGGTAGTTGTAGAGAGTGGCAAAGTCTCCCTTGGGCCTCCTTTTCTTCAGGTTAAACAGTTCCAGTTCCCTTAGCTACTCCAAAGACTTGTAATAGTTAAAAGCCTCCTCTCCTGCCTGCTCACTCTGCTGCCACTCTGAGTCACCCTTCTCTGCAATAGTATTTGTATAGCTTCCCCATTAGAGCAGCAAGGAGAGGAGATGATGATGGCAGGAAGATGCAGGGAGGAAAGGGTGGGTGTGGTCCAGCCTGCCTTCCAATGAATACCTAATTGTTTATGCCAAGTGGAACAGCTCCAGCTCAGTAGACAGCTTGCATCCATCCAGACCCTGTGCCATGCCACACTCCTGTCTGTAAAATGCACCCGGACTTGGCTCAGGGCTAGTGGAAGATTTTCAACAGTTTATCACAGAGCTCAGAGCCAGGCTTGGTGAACAAAAACATTAGGCAAGCAGGGTTGGCCATCAGTTTCTGAGCAGCAGGACCTATTCCACCTCATTGGCCAGCATGTGCATTGCTCCACTGGGTACAGGAAACCCCTTCCTCAGCCAGCATGGGGAGACCTGGGAATCGACCCCATGAGGCAAGGCGACTGCTGTGGATGCTCTGTGCACCACCAGCAGCCTTCTGTGGCACCCAGCATTAGCTTCTTGCTGCCTCTTGTGGGACAGCCTGTGGGTAGTTGCCCAGAGATTGACAGAGGCTCTGATTTAGGCTGTGTTGACTTCTGCTAGCAGTAGCTGCAAAAGCCAGCAGGCTGGGCTTAGCTGCAAAAGCCAAAGCCAAGAAGTTGTCTGTGCCTCTGAGAGGAACTATGGACTAAGAAGCTGAAGGCTAATGAGGACTCTCCAAGAGGACAAATTAATACTGAAGCCTTTGGAGAATTCTGCAAATCAATTTCTCCCCTTTCTAAGTGTTTTTTTTTATTCACATATATACACAACATTTCAGTAGTCTTACAAGCCACTTCAGCACCAGAAGGGTAGTAGCCATCCCTTATCTCGCATAAAAGGACTTAATTTTAGCCAGAAGGGCAATGAAGGATCATTTTTACTAATTAGTTCTGAAAATTATTCACTTAAGACAACTCACTTTCTGTTTTGAGGATCAACAGGCAATGGATCCTGCTTCCTGAGTCTCTGCAGGACTCAGAAGGGCCCAGATGAGAAAGTCCACCTGACTGCACCCACATCATCAGAACTGGCCTGATGCAGGCACCTCTTCTTTATGCCTCAGCAAGGTGTAAATAACAGTGTCATGACTGAAAACATCAAGACTTCTTCCATCTGATAAAACTGGAGTGAGGGAATAGTTTTGTGCAGTTATTGATTTCCAGCTGCTTAATTAATGCTCACAATACCTCTCCTTGAAAATAGCCATGTGCATTTCATTCCCTACTTGCTTGTTTAATTTAATTTAATCAATTGTTAAACACCTGTTTCCACTTACTTAAAACAACCACGATCTGCAGCACGACAAATAAGAAGCAACACTGAAAGTAATCAATCTTTACCCTTGAAATGTTTCTTTTTGCACTGACATAATTAAGAACCCAAGCTATGGAAAGCACAGAACCAGTCAGGGTTGGAAAGGATCACAAGGATCATCTATTTCTAACCTCCCTGCCATGGGTAGGGACACCCTACCCTAGATCAGCCTGGCCTTAAACACCTCCAGGGATGGGGCCTCAGCCACCTCCCTGGGCAACCATTCCAGACTCTCACCACTCTCATGCTAAAGAACTTCCTCCTCACATCCAGTCTGAATCTCCTCACCTCCAGCTTTGCTCCATCCTCCCATGTCCTGTCACTACCTGATAGCCTAAAATGTCTCTCCCCAGCTTAAGTCTATACCTTAAACCAGCAACAGACACAGAACCTTCTTTTGAACAGTGCAGGCACACAGAAAGGAGATATAAGAAAACTGCTAAAACATTTCATAGGAGGTTGCAAAAAACCCTTTTCTTTCACTGAAATCTGATGCTCTATTAATGAGTGCTGGGCAGAAAAATCTTCAGAGGACAGTAAGCAGATATTTCTCAAGCTATGCCAAAGGGAGGTGGGGAAGTTCTCCTTTAATTTTAGAAGGGACCTTATGCTCAAGAACATCTAATATTGTATTGCCACTTCCTCCCCCAATAAGATACAGTGACAGGTGCAGCTAAGTTCCTAGACCTTCTGTTTAAAGGGAAAATATTGAACAAGACTGAAACCCAGAAGGCAACTGAAAAAATACCACACAAATACACCTTTTTCTCTTACCCGCCCTCCCACCACTAAATGAAGTCTGAGCTCTTGTTGGTGCCAAGCATGCCATCCAGAAATCAACCAGAGACAAAGCACTGACCCCCACCACAGTCTGCCTTCTGCTGCCCTGGACTACAGCATGGCTCTTCCACATCACACCCTCTTTGGAGGGGATCATAGAATCATAGAATGGTAAGGTTGGAAGGGACCTCAAGGATCATCTAGTTCCAACCCCCTGCCATAGGCAGGGACACCTCCCACTAGCACAGCTCACTTAAAGCCTCATCCAACCTGGCCTTGAACACCTCCAGGGAGGGAGCAGCCACAATCTCCCTGGACAACCTGTGCCAGTGTCTCACCACCCTCACTGCAAACAACTTCCTCCTAACATCCAGTTGCAATCTCACCTCTGTCAGTTCAAACCCATTGCCCCTTGTCCTGGCACTGCAAGACCTTGTCAATAGTCCCTCCCCAGCCTTCCTGTAGGCCCCCTTCAGATACTGGAAGACTACTCTAAGGTCTCCTGGAAGCCTTCTCTTCTGCAGGCTGAAGAGCCCCATGTCTCTCAGTCTGTCCTCATAGGAGAGCTGCTGCAGCCCTCTGATCATCCTCATGGCCCTCCCCTGGACCCACTCCAACACTTCCATGTCCTTCCTGTGCTGAGGGCTCCAGAACTGCACACAGTACTCCAGGTGGGGTCTGACAAGAGCAAGAGTAAAGGGGTAGAATACCCTCCCTTGCCCTGCTGACCATGCTTCTCTTGATGAAGCCCAGGAATGTTGGGTTCATCCCAGGGTATCTTTAAAAAACAGCTTATAGACTCCTCTTTCCCCTCTGGAAAATATAAGCATTAACAAGCATTAAGAAACAACATCACCCAGAGATTCACGTATGCGCTGCTAGCTGATAAAATAAATCAGCAGCATGGAAGCAGTGCCTGAGATGCTCTGCTTCATAAAACCTCTGAACCTCTTCAGCTCTTAGGCTTTTGGGGTTCCTACTTTTCTTCCTCTGAGATCTCTTTTGATTTTTCCCTGTAGGACTTTAAAGAGAGGAATTAATTTATTCCTTCAAAGGGCTTTCAGGTGACTGTGTCAGCAGCTTCACACAACTCAAGAGTACCTTGCTGGATTGCCCCTTCCCCTTGCGGACCGAGAGAGAACAAAAGGATAAAGTCCTAAATCCTCACTGTAATTTTGGGTCTTTAAGGAAAAAAAAAAAAAATCTCTTCCAAATTTGCTTTCCTTCTTTTTTTCTTTCCATGTCTGGAAATCCCCAGCCAGGCTGACATAAGTCCCTAACTCATCTGGTTTCTGCAGAGCAGAGCGCTGCCAGATGACTGCTCATGCTTCACTGGCGATGTTCTGTCATCTCTCGGTGCTAACTATGGATCAGTGTCTGTCTCTGCAGCCTTTTTAATAGGCACTTTATTATTTTGACACATTCCCTTCCCTCTTGCTAATCTAGGGATTAGCAGTGACACGTCTAAATTCATGCTTAACTGTGTTAACATTATCCCTCTTGGATTGGATTTGCTGCAATCTCAGTGTGAGCTGCCTAGCAGAAGACCAACACATCCTCCCGCTTAAATATTCCCACAGAGACTCTCTGAGGTTGTCTTTGTGGACTCTAAAGCTTTACCTGACAGGTTGGATACAATTCAGAGCACAAAAAAAAAAAAAACAAACCATAACCCAAAACAAAAAAAAAACAAAAAAACAAATCCAAAACCCCAAAAACAAACAAACAAAAAAACCCCTACTGGATCTGAAGGATTTTATATATACAAAATCAGTGGAGCTCCCGTGGAAAAAAAAAAAAAAAAAAGTAAAGAACAGAAG
>VWZE01010438.1:414082-431509 GCA_013396675.1 Eubucco bourcierii
TTAGGAGGGGGGGGGGGGGGAGTGGGGGAAAAAGTGTCAGCACAGTCATGCAGCACGTGAGGGGAATAATTCATCCATCTGCCAGACCCAGCCAGAATCTGTAAGCACATTCTGACTGGAGGTTTTGGTGGTGTTCGCCCCTGGCTTTTCTTCACCATGGATAGGTGCCTGCTGTCCTGGAACTGCATCGGGTGGAGAGGTATCAGCTGCACCCTTCCCTGCCTTCCTTGTAGACTCCCAGGAAAGAAAGAATGTCCTTTCCTGATAGCCATTCTGGCACCTAAGCCCCTAGCAGAGACCCAGACTCTTGAGCACAAGCCCTATGAAGAGAGGCTGAGGGAGCTGGGATTGGTTAGCCTGGAGAAGAGGAGGCTCAGGGGAGACCTTCTTGCTGTCTGCAACTCCCTGAAGGGTGCTTGTAGCCAGGAGGAGGTTGCTTTCTTCTCTCAGGCAAGCAGCAGCAGAACAAGAGGACACAGTCTCAAGCTGTGCCAGGGGAAGTTTAGGCTGGAGGTGAGGAGAAAGTTGTTGCCTGAGAGAGTCATTGACTGCTGGAATGGGCTGCCCAGGGAGGTGGTGGAGTCAGCATCCCTGGAGGTGTTCAAGGCGGGTTTGGACGTGGCACTTGGTGCCATGGTCTGGTCTTGAGGGCTGTGGTATTGGGTTGGACTTGATGAGCTTTGAGGTCTCTTCCAACCTTGGTGATACTCTGATACTGTGACTGTTCTTCTCCCTGTACTTCCCTCTCTTCATTCTAATCCCTTATAATTTGCCAGCTCTCTGTCTCCTCCTTCCATGTGTTTATTTTTTTTTACTTTAAGGATTAGAAACCCTGTGTTTTCTACACCACTTCAAGTGATGAGAGAGGAATATTCGTAACTGAGTGAAGACTTGGATTTGGCAAGTGTTGAACATTGGAAAAAAAGATTCAGAAGAAAGGAGCTTGAGGCTCCTTATATAAATACATAAAGGAGGAGCATAAGGATGACAGAGACAGGCTCTTCTCAGTCATGTCCAGTGATAGGACAAGGGGCAGAAGGTGCAAGCTGGAGCATAGGAGGTTCCATGTGAACATAAGGAAAAAGTTTTTTCACTCTGAGGGTGGCAGAACAGTGGAACAGGCTGCCCAGAGATGCTGTGGAGTTCCCTTCTCTGGAGACATTAAAAACCTGCCTGAATGCATTTCTGTGGGACCTAGTCCAGGTGACCCTGCACTGGCAGGGGGCTTGGTCTAGATGATCTCTCTAAGTCCCTTCCAGCCCCTATCATTCTGTGAGGCAGAGCCCTGTAGTCCGTTTCCTATGTTCTTAACCACTGAGTGCTACACCTGAGGACTGGGATAACCTTAAGCTTACTGTTCTTTGCTTTGTATTGCTCTGACTGTGCTCCTTAACCCCTTTGCTAGTGTCTGATCCTGAAGTGTTCATAAATGTCCTTGAGAAGAGAAATAAGTGGATTTATTTTCCCAAGTTTCTGAGTGAAGGCTAAGACATTAATTTCATTGAAGGAACTCTCAGTATAGGACTAATAGCTTTAGGCTACATTTAAACAGGTGAATCAACACATAGATTAATTTCTTTTTTGTCTCTCCCTTGTCTAATTTCAGGTCTCATTTCAGATCCTTCATATTAGAATCATAGAATAGAATCAGTCAGGGTTGGAAGGGACCACAAGGATCATCTAGTTGCAACCCCCCTGCCATGGGCAGGGACACCTCACACTAGATCAGGCTGGCCAGAGCCTCATCCAGCCTGGCCTTAAACACCTCCCTGGGCAACCCAATCCAGGCTCTCACCACTCTCATGGTGAAGAACTTCCTCCTCACCTCCAGCTTTGCTCCATTCCCCCTAGTCCTGTCAGTACCTTTGGCACTAGCAGCTCCAAATTTCCCTGGACATCTCACTCCCTCCCCCCTCTGTCCTCAGTCACACTACACTCTCAGTGCTCCATGGCTTAGCTCAGCAGCAAACCCAAGCCTGAGAAGGGCACCTCTCACATTTGGCTGGCCTGGTTTGAGATGACTTGCATGCCCTTGCTTCCACTTCTGTGTTTGTTAAATGGGACAAGGATGCAAAGAGTCCAGACTACTCTGCTTCCAAGGACCTCTGCTCTGATTAGAGCAATCCTAGATCTGGAACAGCTCTCCCAGTGTAACCAGAGTAACATTTTCTCATTATTGCTATTCCTTGTAGATCAGAAATTAAGGGCAGTAGAGCTGTTATGCAGGGCATCTTCGAAGTGTCACTGACACAGTAGATCCTAGTTTGCAACTTACTAGGCTGGGGGTTTTGGTTTTGGTTTTTTGGTTTTTTTTCCTCCTAAGTGACTATAACTACTTGCCACTCACCCTAATTTCTCTGTCAGCAGCTTAGAAAAGCCTCTGGAAAGTCCAGGCAAACTTTAAAAAGCCAATTCACTACCAGGATAACACAGTTACAGGCTTTGTTTCACACTCCCCCACATATCCTGTTTCATAGTAGGTTTTCGGTAGGTCTGCTTGTCTGTTGGAGGAGCATTACTTGGTGTGAAAGGTGTAAAGGTGCATCTTGCTGTGTTTTCACAGACTGGGAGTTGATCTAAAGCACTTTCTCCAAAATCCATGCAGTGAAATTGAAATAGAACGGACTAAGGGAGTGCTGAGGCGAGCACCACAGTTTTCTTTATCACCCAGCACCTTCAGCCTGCTCTTTTTTTTGGTGGGGTTCCCTGGCAACCTGCCACCCTTAGCAGATACTAGCTTTAGCCAAAAGCCCTCTAATAAATACTTCTATTATAGTTCCAGGTATGGCTGCAGGAAGAGGAGGAATATTTTACCTGTTTACTTTCAGGAGAATTCTACAGGCGACAGGATCAGAGCTTACCAGTGCCAAGCCAGGGATACTCGCATCAACATCTTCAGGCGAAGCCTCAGGGAGCCCTCACATCCCCTTAGGATATAAGGTGAGGGAGGAAACTTCTTAACTCCTGACTGACCGTCTCCTGCTCGTAGTTTTCTCCCTACTTCTGTGACTATAAAGTCTTAAAGAGGCTTCTTTCGTATTTTAATGTCGGGAAGAGAGGAGGGAGCAAACAGGAAAAGCTGCCGGTGTGCTGTACTGTTTGTCAAGGTAATAAATGCCTCCCACATTAAGGCTGAATAGCCTCAACGGGACACACCTGTGTCCTTCTTCCTAGCTGTGATCTGTGCTAATTGTGTGAGTGATGCGCCCATTGAAAGACGATGGGAAAGAGTGGAATGAAGAGGGATGAATTGAAACGCACCTCTGCAGCGAGGGGAAAGCAATGCATTTCACTTTCTCTTAATTCCTGGAAGTCTCAGATGTTCTGCTTCTGAATTTCCCCGTTTGATAGCCAAATTACTTTTTGTTGTTCTTCTTCTTTCAGCCTCTTCTAGGCACATCCGTTTCTACAGGGAAGATCAACACCTTGCTTCTGGAGCAGAGAGAGTTAAACCAGTCGACAGCCATACAAGGAAGATCAAAACCTTGCTTCTGGAGCAGAGAGAGTTAAACCAGTCGACAGCCATACAAGGAAGATCAAAACCTTGCTTCTGGAGCAGAGAGAGTTAAACCAGTCGGCAGCCATATAAAGTGACATTGCAGCTGTTTCTTAAGTAGCAATGGATCTTAATGAAAGGCAGCTCATAAAATTATTATCGCAGCAGCAAGTAGAGGTCCCACCTGATATTAGGCTCCCATTGTGCCAGGCACCGTATGAACACATTAGGAGAGAATAACTTCTCTGCAAGGAATTTAAAACCTCATTAGATAAGACAGAAAGAAGCTGTGCCAGGAATAACGGTCCCCATGGGGTAAAGAAAAAGACCCTCATCACAGGGTAAACACATGCTGCAGCCTAGGAGAGGATGATGGGTTCTTGCCATTTGGGCTCACTGCTAGCCCTGAGAGGAGGAGGTCGTTCATATTTAGCAGCTCAGGGACAGTTCATTATTATTACTTGAGGCCAAGATTTGATTTTGATTCCCTCCCCCTCTCCAAGTACAGATTTGAGTGCTGCCCAAGGAAATCCTGGGCACCTCTTCACCACACACTGGGATGCAGTATACGGAGACAGCACTTGCAGAGCTGGGTAGTATCTCCAGCAGAAGGTCAGCATCACATTTAAAGCATCCATGCCCATGTTTCCTGGCTGCCACACCTCCTTTGGTGAGCTCGATCACCTTCTAATCCAGTGTCAAACCTTCTCTGGACTTGAAGTTGGAAGGGGCTAAACTCCCAAGATAGTACTTTTCCTGGAGTCTGTTGGCAGCATTGACAATTAGGCAACTGATGCATTAACATGCCAAAGAGGTTCTGATGTTTATTCATGTGCTGCTCTCGAGGGTTTATTGAATTGATGCCTGGTAAAGCAACTAATGGGAGCCCTTGGCAGGATACCTTAGATGGATTTCCTTATTATCTCTCTAGATTTTATACTCTCTAGCAAAATCAATATTCAAGCTGGTGCACAATGCAGCCTCTTTTAGCTTCAGGGTTTAAAGATTTATGGGGCATCAGGGAAAAACCAGTGAAGGCAAAAGACAATGACAAAAGGAGTAAAATCCAAGGGACACAAATTGCTGCTGAACTAGGGTGGGCTAAAGAAATTATTAGCTTTTGAATTTTCTGTCTTTGTCAGGGAAATATTTTTTAATTGACCTCCCTCTCCCTGCCCTGCCTCCTTTCCTCCCTCCCTCCTTGGTGCCACTGCACTCTGGAATCCATGACCAGCACAGAGGAAATGCTGAGCCTTTAACAGGCAATTGTAAGGATTTTAGGTAACAGTTTTGGGTTTCTGTGGAAGGGAGGACTTAAGAACACAGGAGAGCAGGGAGAACCACCACTGCTGTAGCATATCTGTACACTCTATGCATCTTGCCTTCTTCCACAGCAGCTCTGATCTGTATTGCATGGACTTGCAGCAAGAGCAGCGTGGCCAGCAGGGCAAGGGAGGGGATTCTGCCCCTTTACTCTGCTCTCCTCAGACCCCATCTGGAATACTGTGTGCAGTTCTGGAGCCCTCAGCACAGGAAGGACATGGAAGTGTTGGAGTGGGTCCAGAGGAGGCCATGAGGATGATCAGAGGGCTGCAGCAGCTCTGCTATGAGGACAGGCTGAGAGAGTTGGGGCTCTGCAGCCTGGAGAAGAGAAGGCTTCCAGGAGACCTTAGAGTAACCTTCCAGTATCTGAAGGGGGCCTACATTAAGGCTGGGGAGGGACTATTGACAAGGTCTTGCAGTGCCAGGACAAGGGGCAATGGGTTTGAACTGGCAGAGGGGAGATTTAGACTGGATGTTAGGAGGAAGTTGTTTGCAGTGAGGGTGGTGAGGCACTGGCACAGGTTGCCCAGGGAGGTTGTGGCTGTTCCCTCCCTGGAGGTGTTCAAGGCCAGGTTGGAGGAGGCCTTGAGTGAGCTGTACTAGTGGGAGGTGTCCCTGCCTATGGCAGGGGGTTGGAACTAGATGATCCTTGAGGTCCCTTCCAACCTTACCATTCTATGATTCTATGACTTTTGTGGGGCTTGAACAGGCAGTGACTGTTTTGGAGAGGTGGAATGGGGAAAGAACCTTTTGCTCAAATACTTCTTCCATTATTTCGTGTGTGTCAGAAGTCCTGCAGCATCACAGGGTCAGTTTTCTTCAGATTTCAGACTTGCTGACTGTTTAGCACTAATGCTTTTTACAACCCATCTAAATCCCTCCCAAGATCTGACCCGCTGCCTTGCGAGCCTGCAAGCTAATTTATATGACTTTAGCTAGCAAGAGCAATTATGATACTCAATCAGATACGTTATTATTTCATTAATTCTGTGGTGTTATCATTAAGATTCCCACCATGTTTGCTTATGACTTCCCCCAAGGGAAATAAATGATAGAGTTTAAAAGGTTGGTATCACTGTGAGGCTAAGTGGGTGCACAGCTGGCTGTCACACTTACCAGTGCTACCCCCTGACTTTCCCAAGCACTAAATTGCTATGTGTTTTCTTTCCACTCCCCTCTGCAACAGTAGCATTGGGAGGCTTCATAGAATCATAGAATGGTAAGGTTGGAAGGGATCTCAAGGATCAGCCAGTTCCAACCCCCTGCCATAGGCAGGGACACCTCCCACTAGCACAGCTCACTCAAGGCCTCCTCCAACCTGACCTTGAACACCTCCAGGGAGGGAGCAGCCACAACTTCCCTGGGCAACCTGTTCCAGTGTCTCACCACCCTCACTGCAAGCAACTTCCTCCTAACATCCAGTCTAAATCTCCCCTCTGCCAGTTCAAACCCATTGCCCCTTGTCCTGGCATTACAAGACCTTGTCAATAGTCCCTCCCCAGCCTTCCTGTAGGCCCCCTTCAGATCCTGGAAGGCTACTCTAAGGTCTCCTTGAAGCCTTCTCTTCTGCAGTCTGCAGAGCCCCAACTCTCTCAGCCTGTCCTCACAGCAGAGCTGCTGCAGCCCTCTGATCATCCTCATGGCCTCCTCTGGACCTGCTCCAACACTTCCATGTCCTTCTAAGCCAAATTTATCATTTGTTCCACCAAAACTTCTGTGAAGGTCCTTTGAGCCCTGTTTGCATTCTGCCTGATGACACTGTCAGAACTACCAATGGAAAGACAAACTCCTAAACCCTTGGCAGTGTGGAAGTGGTGTACGAATCCCATGCGGGGTCTCAAGAAAGGGGCAAATTTCAACCAGTAAAATTCATGGCCCAGCAGGCTGTGGAGGCTCTTGTCAGTTCCTATGTTATACCTCTCTCCTCCTATACTTTTATTACCCTGAACATCTGTGGAAGTGTGGAGGTGCAGGGAGCCTCCAGGCTGCTCAGCATGTTTGACTCCATTTTCTCCTTAAACGTGTGCAAATGCTACTTCTATTTGCACCTTTGCAGAGCTGTGATTTGCAACACCAAAGCCTAAATGACACCTAAGATCCCTCCAGAGCATTAAACAAACAAACCAGCAGGACATCTCACAGTCTGGGAAGTGCTAAATTGAAAGCAGCAGTACAAACTGTACCGCTCTGAAAAGGAACAGGTTGAATTTCTTTGCTGTAATCCAAACCTGAGAGGTCTTTTCTCGTGGCTTTTTCTGCATGAATCCAGGTTCTCTGCACTCCTTAGAAAACTGAAGCAGGATTCTGATTCGAGGCTTATAATGTAGAGAATCTGCTGATTCTCATCTTCCTTTGGCTTTAATTGGATATGTACAAAGCAAGTATGGAAAGGAAGAGGTCAGACAGGAGAATATCCATGGTAGAAGTCTGGTGTGTGGCACCTCATGCACTGTCAGTGAGCTTCTCACTTGATACTGACAGTAGATACAAGCATCACAAAATTAGGCAGAAGCAGTGTGCTGGTTTGAGGCTAATTGGAATATTTTAATAGAGAAAAATTATACTATAGGGTGTGAAAGGAAAACAATGGTGATGTCTGCTTCACTCATAGGCTTGCTGAGATGTTTAAGTACTCAAAACATAGATACGTGAGTCTCTGGGGCACAGTGTCTCGGGCTAGCAGCTTCTGGCTTTTTCTCTCTCTATCTGCTGAGTAATCTCACTAACCACTTTTCTTCTAACCCCCCTGGCCCATCCTCCAAACTCACCTTGTGCATAAGGCAAACCTTGGGGTAAGGTACAGGGGTGGGGAGAAGGTGGAAGGGTGGTTAGNGGTGGTGGAGGGGCTGGGGCAAGGAACTCCCAAACCATCACAGGCAGGTTCAGCAGCAAACTAAAAGGTAGAAATGTGGCTAAGACTGTCCAAGTTAGCTTAGGCTTGAGGATTGACATTGATTGAAAGACTGTGTTAAAACAACTGCCTGTAAGGAGGATAGCTTCTAGTGCTGTCTCCTGGGCTGCCTGCAAGCTCTGAAGTTTCCTCTCAAAAATAAGTCACCTCCTTCTCCTTTTGAATGACTTTGCAAACAGCAGCCCAATCCTACGTGGCTGGGCTCACTTAGGAGGAGACGCTGAGAGACCTGGGGCTGTTTAGAGTAGAGAAGACTGAGAGGGGATCTTATCAATGCATGTATAACCAGCACCAGAACAAGAGGACACAGTCTCAAGCTGTGTCAGGGGAAGTTTAGGCTGGAGGTGAGGAGAAAGATCTTGCCTGAGATAGTCATTGACTGCTGGAATGGGCTGCCCAGGGAGGTGGTGGAGTCACTGTCCCTGGAGGTGTTCAAGGCAGGTTTGGACATGGCACTTGGTGCCATGGCCTGGTCTTGAGGGCTATGGTATTGGGTTGGACTTGATGATCTTTGAGGTCTCTTCCAACCTTGGTGCTACTGTGATACTGTGATTTATATCTGAAGGGTGCAATTCAAGAGAATGGGACTGGTCCCAGTGACAGGAAAGGGGTACAAACACCACCACAGGAGGTTTCACTTGATCTTAAGGAGAAACTCCTTGAGAGTGTTGGACCACTGGAGCAGGCTACCTGAAATGGTTGTAGAGTCTTCTTCTCTTGAGACTTTCAAACCCCTCCTGGATGCATCCCTGTGCATTCTGCCCTAGGTGACCCTGCTTCAAAGAGGGTTTGGACTAGGTGATATCTAGAGGCCCCTTCCAAACCCTATCATTCTGTGATTGTCAATAGGAGCACAGTAAGTTTTGCAGTCCCAGAGCAGTGAAATACAGAGGGTGTCTCTTCAAAAAGGCCTCTTTTCTGGCCAGTCATCTCAGTGCATGTGAAGCTGCCATAACTGGGACTTCCTGCAGCATGGTGTTCTGTTCATGTGTTCCTGTGATGAATTTCAGGCAAAAGATATAACTATGGAGTCACAACAACCCCAAGCAACACTACAGGCTTGGGGAATTGGGGCTGGAAAGCTGTCTGGTGGAAAAGGTCCTGGGGGTTCTAATCAACAGGCAGCTGAATATCAGCAAGCAGTGTGCCCAAGCAGCAAAGAAAGCCAAGAGCATCCTGGCTGGGATTAGAAATGCTGTGTCCAGCAGGAGTAGGGAAGTGATTGACACTTGTACTGTGCTCTGGTGAGGCCAAACTTTGAGTACTGTGTTCAGTTTTGGGTGCCTCATTGCAAGAGCGATGTGGAGGTGCTGGAGTGAGTGCAGAGGAGGGCAACAAAGCTGGGGAAAGGCCTGGAGAACAGATGTTATAAAGAGTGACTGAAGGAGCTAGGGGTGGTTAGTGTCAAAAATGTGAGGCTGAGGGGAGACCTCATTGGTGTCTACAGCTACCTGAAAGGACATTGTGGAGAGGTTGGTGCTGGTCTCTGTGAAAAAGAGAAGGCTGAGGGGAGACCTCATTGGTGTCTACAGCTACCTGAAAGGACATTGTGGAGAGGTTGGTGCTGATCTGTTCTCACATGTAAATAGTGACAGAACAAGAGGGAATGGCCTCAAGCTGCCACTGGACATTGAGGGTTGTTTTCTTTTCCCAGCAAGAGAGTTCAGGCATTGGAATGGGCTGCCCAGGGAGGTGATTGAGTCCCCAAGCCTGGATGTGTTTAAAAGTCATTTGGCTGTGGTGCTTGGGGATGTGGTTTAGAGTAAACCTCGTAGTCTTTGGCTGGACTCGGTGATCCTGAGGGTCTGTTCCAACTTGAGTGTTTCTGGGCTTCTGTGATTAAAACCAAAATCCATCAGCCTGTCCTTCAGCAGTCTTTTCCTTCTGTTGAGTCATTACCTAAAGAAGTTTGGAAAGATTTCTTCAACTGAAAAAAAAAAAAAAAGAAAGAAAGAAAGAAAAAAAAGGAAAGAAAGTGTTATTTTCTTTATATGTTCTAGACTAACCTCAAAAGGAAAAGATGACAAAACATGATCTCACATATTTCATATCCTTGTTCCTCAGAATAGATCTCATTCTTTGGATTTTTTTTTTTTTTTTTGCTGTGGAACCTGATTCTGCTTGATAATATCAATGGTAAAGCCAACACAAATCAAGAAAGTAGTATAAAACTATTACAAAAAGCTCTCATGGTATTTACAGGCAGAAAATAATTTCCTTTGTTAATTTAAGAGGATGGCAATCCTTTAAAAACTGGGAGGCATGCTCAGGTGGAAGACACTTTTAAATGGTAAGGTAACTGTCTAAGAGAATTTCTCAGCATACTTTGTGTTTAAAAAGACAGAAACCCAATATTTTATGGTTACATTATGAGATCAGATCAGTCACAAATGCTGACTTAGAATTTCTTCAGCTAAACAACCACCTTCCCAATTCAGTGCCTTTACTGCCCTTGTAAAACTGGGTAATTGCCTCTGCAAATTGAAGCCATAAATTACTAATTTCACGTGGTGGGAGAGGGTTGAATGTACTAATTAGTCAAACAGTTGCATTCAAAGTTCAAGCAAGCCAAATATCATCCACATATTTGTATGTTCTTCTCTCTGGAGCAGTTAGGTCCTTGCCACAGCTTCCTGAGAAATACTAAGACAGGTCTAGTCCCAGATCTGTCTGTGCAGCTTGGAAAAGCCCAGAAACACAGGCTGCATCCCTTTGGATGTATGCATGGTTAGTAGGCTATGGCAATGACACAGAACAGCAAAACTATGTTGTAGGCCAATGATCCCTTGCACTGCAAACCTTGAAGGTAAGACAGAAACATCTCCTTACGCTTAAAGCTCGTCTTTTCTTGGAGGAGTCCTTTTATTTCCTTTTTACTGGTGGAGAGCTCCCATGGCAAAGACTTGGGTGAGTTCAGCTCAGGTGTCGCCCTGGTAGGAAACTGCCTTGAGGGTTCCCCCAAGCCTGGGGCAGACAGCAAGCCTGTTGCTGTCATGGTTTTGTTAGGAACCCTTTGGAGCACCAGTTTGGAGTGGCCATGTTGAGGACATGCAGTGTCAGCAGCATCTGGAAATGCTTGTTTATTCTGGGCTTTTCTTTCTCCCTTCCTTTCAGAGAGTCCGAGCTCAGAAAACAGATGGGATTGTTCTGCCAGTAATTGGTCCAGCTGCTGCAGAGAAAATAGGAGGAGAAGCATATTGCAGTAATAAAAATATAATAAAAAGAATCAAGCAGGATACACAAGAGTATATGAAGCATGCCTGCTTCTGCTGGGTCCAAAAGAGACATGCTCTACCTGGCAAATCAGATGTTGCCATAAAAAGGAGAGAAGCCTCAAGGACACTTTATTCCAGCAGATAGATCAAATTGCCTAAAGGAAGGTCTGCAAATGGACTTCAATATGTGGCCATTGCAATCTTGACCCTCTAACCAAAGTCTGCCAGGGAAGAATCAAAAGCAAGTCCCCTGACTGCAATTTCTTTATTTTTCCATGTCAAACAGACAGCTGCTCCAGAAAAAAACATCAGACCAGGGAACATTTTTTAGGAGCTGTGTAGGCTGGGTGCCTGTGAGGTTACTCTGGATGTGAAGAGCAGAGTAGGATACAGACATCTTTTTACATGCTCTCACTTTTTTTTTCTGGGTAGTTGAGCTCAGGTAGCATAGCCAAGCAGAGAGGGTCGTAGAATCATAGGATCAACCAGGTTGAAAGAGACCTCCAAGCTCATCCTGTCCAACCTAGCACCCAGCCCTAGCCAATCAACCAGACCATGGCACTAAGTGACCCATCCAGGTTGGTCTTGAACATCTCCAGGGACAGTGACTCCACCACCTCCCTGGGCAGCCCATTCCAATGCCAATCACTCCCTCTGGCAAGAATTTCTTCCTAACATCCAGCCTAGACCTCCCCTAGCACAACTTGAGACTGTGTCCCCTTGTTCTGTTGCTGGTTGCCTGGGAGAAAAACCCAACCCCACCTGGCTACAACCTCCCTTCAGGTCAAAGATAAACTGTTATTGGAAATCCTCCTCTGAACGGATTGTGTGAGGTATACACCTCACAGGTAAGTGGCAGACCAGCAAACCAGCACATTGCTTTGGTGTTTTATTTCTCAGTAAAAACTGTTTTGATAAAGAAGGAAGATAAGGCAAAGAAACTGCTTACATTCTTACCCCAGGTTTACAGAAGAAAGTCACCCCATCATATGTCACAGTGCTGATCTCTAGAACCAACTCACACTGAATACAATACTCCTGTGGTTCTGAGTTAAAGTTAACACTGCTCAGACAAGACAGTTGTCTCTCTACAAATACTGAAGTCTTCCACAGTCAAGACAGGAAAGACAGACAGAGTTTGAATTTTAATTTAGCACTGGCTGATGTCTCAATTTAAATTAAATAACTGAAAGGCAAGTAACTTTGAATGCTGAACAGCAGGACAGACTTTAAACTTCCCCTGCATGACCTGGAGCAGCAGTTTGCACAACATACCATAAGGATGCTCTCCCTGACCTGGCAAGCTCCATCATCCAGCCAAAATTCCAGCTCTGCAACCTCTTGACGAACAGCTTGCCGTAAGAGCTGCAGGTGTCTGCCTTCCTCCCTGCAGGGACAGCAGTGAAAGCACACTTGAGTGAGCAGTGAACTCCCAGTTCCTCCTTAGCCCCAGCACAACATCTCTGTCTCCCTCTGTTGCAACCTTGCTTTTACCTATGGTCATGTAGAATCATAAGGTTGTTTCATTGCAAAATATCTTTGAGACCATCAAGCTCAACCATTATCTAACTTTACCAAGTCTGGTGCTAAACCATGTCCCTTAGCCCTCCTAAATACCTTACAAGATAATAAACAGTAGTCCTCATGTGTTTGACTCTCATTTCTTTGGTTATCCCAAGATTAAACATGTAATTGCAAAGCCAGCTTGAGTCTTGGGCAGGTTTGCCACTTTTGATTAATCATAGAATCATAGAATGATAAGGTTGGAAGGGACCTCAAGGATCATCTAGTTCCAACCCCCTGCCATAGGCAGGGACACCTCCCACTAGTACAGCTCACTCAAGGACTCATCCAACCTGGCCTTGAACACCTCCAGGGAGGGAGCATCCACAACCTCCCTGGGCAACCTGTTCCAGTGTCTCACCACCCTCACTGCAAACAACTTCCTCCTAACATCCAGTCTAAATCTCCCCTCTGCCAGTTCAAACCCATTGCCCCTTGTCCTGTCATTGCAGGACCTTGTACATAATCCTTCCCCAGCCTTCCTGTAGGCCCCCTTCAGATACTGGAAGGCTACTATCAGGTCCCCCTCGAAGCCTTCTCTTCTCCAGGCTGCAGACTACGTAGATGTCCTACTTTCAGGCAGCTCAAGTCTGGAAGCCCCTAGTAATTTCTTGTGAACCTGAGGCTTCTTGGCAATCATTGTGAACTTGGACTGAGTTCATGAAGAGCTAGTTCAGATTTTCCTGTATCATCCCTGCACTGATCATGAGCATAAAGCACATGGCCTAAAGGGACTGATGTATTAGAGATTCCTCCCACCTGCTTTCACACACCCAGCATCAGTCTGGACAGAGCTCCAGCTGTTTGAGATCTGTTTCTGCATTCTTATTGTTTTTAAAACCTAGTATTTCCATGCCAAAAGTCTAGCCTGTTTCTATGGAGCTATCTACCCCTCCAAAGTGCTCATGTCTAAGAGCCTTGAACAGCATGGAGAGAAGGTGGACTTTTCCCTGAGCAAAACCCACTCGTGGGATGCCCCCAGTTACACCTCACTGACCAGAAGTGCTGTGGTAACACCAGTACCCAGACATGTTCTGAAAGCGGATGGGCTCTAGCTGATGCTGGTGTTGGATTTGGGTGTGTTGGGCTGCCATTACCTGCCCTCATCTGGCATAGCACCAGAAAACAACTCCTGCTGTTCAGTCATGAGCTGTTCAATCTCATCCAGCGTCTCCTGGAAGTGCTGGCAGGAGCTCTTCATTGCTTCTATTTCACGGAGGGGACACTACACAGAAAAGCAAGATGACACCCCACTTTACTACTTCTCTTTGAGTACTTCCATGTCAAGTGCAAATGGTATGGCTCCTCCTCTTATCCACACAAGAGTGACTCTCTGAGAGGTGCCATAAATGGTACTTCAAGTGAGTTTGCTCTGGGCGCATCATTCACACCCTTGCTACCACCTTTTCTCCTAAAGCTTAGAGGATAAAGTTCTGACACTACTTGAGCTAATGAGAACTTCTGTTTTGTCACTGAAGTGGAACAGGACTTTGGTCAGTGTGCTGACTTCTGATCTTACTGCACTGCTGCCAGGCATTTGAGCAGGATGAGTTGCAACAGAGAGATGAGAGGCTAAATTACTGTCCACTTGAAGTTAGGAACTGTTTTCAAAAGATAGACAGGGGAGAGGGGAGGAGAGGGAAGATAAATATGAGCTATGAGAAGGAAAAATTGTCTTTCATGATGGGTTCTGCTAAGTGCTACACTGATAGCTTTTCATTTATTACCAGTTAGAAATCTGGAGTAGGATTTATCTAACCAAGTGCTGACATTTATTACAACAGATAAACATGCAAGCACTGCAACAGAGCAATTGTTCTGCTCTGAAGGCAGACCTAGCAATCCATTCTCTCCCATATCCAGGCTCAGAGGATCTATGCCACAAATGTGACCAAGCCTCTCTCCATCATTTTCCACCAGTCCTGGCTCACAGGAGAGGTCCCTGACGATTGGAAACTGGCCAATGTGATCCCCATCCACAAGAAGGGACGGATGGAGGAACCTGGGAACTACAGGCCTGTCAGTCTGACCTCAGTGCCAGGGAAAATGATGGAGCAGTTTATCTTGGGGGCAATAACTGTGCACCTGAAGGATGCCCAAGGGCTCAGGTCCAGCCAACATGGATTCAGGCAGGGCAGATCCTGCCTCTCCAACCTGATCTCCTTCTATGATCGGGTGACCCACCTGGTGGATGTGGGGAGGCCTGTGGATGTGGTCTACCTGGACTTCAGCAGGGCCTTTGACACTGTCCCCCACAGCAAACTGCTGGCTAAGCTGTCAGCTCGTGGCTTGGATGCCAACACTCTGCGCTGGGTTAGGAACTGGCTGGAGGGCCGAGCCCAGAGAGTGGTGGTGAATGGTGCCACATCCAGCTGGAGGCCAGTCACTAGTGGAGTGCCCCAGGGATCAGTGCTGGGCCCCATCCTCTTTAACATCTTCATTGATGATCTGGACGAGGGCATTGAGTCAGTCATCAGCAAGTTCGCAGATGACACCAAGCTGGGGGCTGATGTTGCTGGGTTGGAGGGCAGAAGGGCTCTGCAGCAGGACCTAGACCGCCTGGACAGATGGGCAGAGTCCAACGGGATGGCATTCAACAAATCCAAGTGCCGGGTGCTGCACTTTGGCCACAACAACCCCATGCAGAGCTACAGGCTGGGGTCGGAGTGGCTGGAGAGCAGCCAAACAGAGAGAGATCTGGGGGTGCTGATTGACACCCGCCTGAACATGAGCCAGCAGTGTGCCCAGGTGGCCAAGAAGGCCAATGGCATCCTGGCCTGCATCAGGAATAGTGTGGCCAGCAGGAGCAGGGAGGTCATTCTCCCCTTGTACTCTGCACTGGTCAGGCCACACCTCGAGTACTGTGTCCAGTTCTGGGCCCCTCAATTTAGGAAGGACATTGAGGTACTTGAACGTGTCCAGAGAAGGGCAACGAGGCTGGTGAGAGGCCTGGAGCACAAGCCCTATGAGGAGAGGCTGAGGGAGCTGGGACTGTTTAGCCTGGAGAAGAGGAGGCTCAGGGGAGACCTTCTTGCTGTCTACAACTACCTGAAGGGTGGTTGTGGCCAGGAGGAGGTTACCTTCTTCTCTCAGGCAACCAGTGACAGAACTAGAGGACACAGTCTCAGGCTGCGCCAAGGCAAGTTTAGGCTGGAGGTGAGGAGGAAGTTCTTCACTGAGAGAGTAATTTGTCACTGGAATGGGCTGCCCAGGGAGGTGGTGGAGTCACCGTCCCTGGAGGCGTTCAAGGCACGTTTGGACATGGCACTTAGTGCCATGGTCTAATCTTGAGGGCTGTGGTGATGGGTTGGACTTGATGATCTCTGAGGTCTCTTCCAACCCTTGCGATACTGTGATACTGTGATACTGTGATTATCCTTCATGTAGAGAAGGTGTCTAGGATGACTGATCTCCTGCATCTACCCTGGTGTAGCCACCTGCACCTGGTGCATGTCTCAAGGCAAGGGAGATAAATAAGCAGGAAGGGCACACAAAAAGCATAGGCAGGTTCACAAGTCACTACTTTGTAACACAGCAGCCATACAGTGGCAGCCCTCTAGAGACACTGAAATAGATTCTGTGTCTGGACTCCACCAGAGTCTGACTTTCTAGCCACGTTAAAGACTTTCCTCTACTTTTCACACTGTTCTGCTCAATACTGCAGACGACATCATCCAAATGCTTCTGGAGACAACGTCCTCTGCCTTCTGAAAGCATGGCCCTCTGTTACACTGAAAGCTCTCAGTGCAAGAAGGTGTTTGTCATGTTCCCATCTTAGCAAATTTTGGTCTCTTGTAAAGACAGTGTTGAAACCCTCCACTGCTAACCACAACCCCAAAAAAACCTAGAAAGCACTATGCAAAAGATCCAAAAGGTGTAGTGTGGAGCAGGTTTGTTTAAAAAGTTGTGCCAGCCCTTATAGATGAAGTGCAGGCAGCTTCCCTGGCAGTGGCTCTTTGAGCATGCCATAGACCATAAGTTCATACAGACCATAACACTGGCACAGGATGTCCAGAGAGGTGGGAAATGTCTCTGGACACATTCAAGATCAGGTTGGACAGAGCTGTGAGCTGTGTGATCTAAATGAAGGTGATCCTGCTCACTTCAGGAGGATTTGTCAAGATGACCTTTAAAGATCCCTTCCAACTCAAAACAATTTTGTGACTCAAAGATTAGTTCAGAGCTGGCACTCGGCAAGGACAAGGAAGGACTAACTGATCCAGGGCTGCTACTGTCGTGCAAGACAGGTTAAGGTGCACATAACCAGGGTAAATTTACTGTCTAAGATTTGCCCCATGATGGTTGCATTTCCCAGGCATGCCCCTGGTAAATGGGATTGTAACTTGAGTGAACTTGGGAAAAAGAGGTGGAAACTACCTCGCCTGTAACACAAAGTACAAAGGAGGGGTGGGTGCAATCTCTGCGGAGTGACCAACTTCCAGTAAATTCACCCACTTATCGCACACCGACCTGCCGGTGCAGAATCTGCACCTTCCACACCCGAGGGCTGGGGATGCTGAGTCCGCGTTACCCCTGCTAGAACAGCAGCGAAGGCAAAGTGCTCCGCAGCCCTGCATACGCTGCTGACTCACTGCCACCTTGTGGCGGCAGCAACAGAGCTGCCCAGGGCCTGCTTCCCATACACAGAGCCCTGGCAGATTCATGTGTTCAGCGATGAGGCAGCATCGGCCTGAGGTTCACCAGCCTCACTTTCTGGAACTGGTATCTCATAATTATACTCCTCAATTTGCACAGACGGCTCAAGTTACGAAGAGCAAATAGAAGAGGAAAGGTGGAAACACCTGCAAACTAATAAGAGATATGCTGCTCCTTCCTCCCTTCTTTTCACCCTTCCTCTCTCCTCCTTCTTCCCTTCTGCTTTTTCCTTCTTCCCCTCCTTCCTTTTCTCTCCTTTCTTC
>VWZE01010442.1:0-12528 GCA_013396675.1 Eubucco bourcierii
CTGGGATCACCACTAAGAATTCTGGAGCACCCAGAATTCTCCACGTTCTAACAACCTCGCTCTGCTCCCAAAGCAATTCATATGGTTTGGTGAAGATTTTCAGATCACTCCACACAGCAATGTAAAAAAAATTAACAGAATTCCAGTTGTCATGTCACACCAGTTTGGAAGTATTAATTATCACAGAATCACAGAATGTTAAAGTTGGAAGGGACCTCAAAGATCATCCAGTTCCAACCCCCTGCCATAGGCAGGGACACCTCCCACTAGTACAGCTCACTCAAGGCCTCTTCCAGTCTGGTCTTGAACCCCTCCAGGGAGGGAGCAGCCACAACCTCCCTGGGCAACCTGTGCCAGTGTCTCACCACCCTCACTGCAAGCAACTTCCTCCTAACATCCAGTCTAAATCTCCCCTCTGCCAGTTCAAACCCATTGCCCCTTGTCCTGCCATTGCAAGATCCTGTCAATAGTCCCTCCCCAGCCTTCCTGTAGGCCCCCTTCAGATACTGGAAGGCTACTATCAGGTCTCCTCAAAGCCTTCCTTTCTCCAGGCTGCAGAGCCCCAACTCTCTCAGCCTGTCCTCACAGCAGAGCTGCTGCAGCCCTCTGAGCATCCTCGTGACCCTCCTCTGGACCTGCTCCAAAAGTTCCATGTCCTTCCTGTGCTGAGGGCTCCAGAACTGCACACAGTACTCCAGGTGGGGTCTGACAAGAGCAGAGTAAAGGGGGAGAATCCCCTCCCCTGCCCTGCTGCTCACACTGCTCTTGAATATCTACTGGAAGTATCTCTTATCATTGGTTGGTGAAGATTTTCAGATCACTCCCCACACCAATGTAATGAAGATCAACAGAACTTGAGTTGTCACATCATGCCAGTTTGAAAATATCTGTTATCCTTGTGTGAAATAGCACTTACACACCTCAACATTGGAGCCTCAGAGTTCTCTGAATATCCCTGACCCTTGGCATGGGATCTGGTGAAAAGACAGTTACAGAAATGCAAGCCACAGAATGGACCATCTGAAAAACCATCACAAAAGGTATCCTTCCAAAATGCTTCACTTAAATGGTTCTTGCCCTTTCTCCTTTGCTATTCATGGTGAAGTGAAAAATAAATCTCTATTTGTCCATAGGCCCTGGGGGTTCATATCACCATACCAGTGATGTAATTTATACTGTAGAAGGGGTTATTTTGGGAAATTTTCTATTCTTATTGTGGGATTGTTTTCCCCTTACTGTGTTCGTTCTCAAGGAACCACAGTGACAATGACTTGTGATGAAATTCATTCACCAGTTCATTAAGCTGAGTGAGAAGCATCTCTGCTCTTCATTCCTACATTGAATCTACTTACTTGCAGCTTCTGTGCCTTGTAACACCTTTGCCTACTAAACCAAACAACTTTTCACAGCTAAATTACACCACCTCTCAGACAGGTGCTTATGATCATCTCCTAATTGAATCTTCTCCTTTTTATGATGAAGGATTAAGATTGAAATGTTTGGTGGCTTCTTCTCAGCTTGTAACAGCTTGTTGGGACTCTCCCCTCCTCACTATTTTCAATCTTCTTTTTAAATATTGGACACTAGAATTGCAAATATCATCTCAGCAATGGGCTCATGAACCCTATATATGGTTTAAAGCATCACTTTCCTACACATAAGCTTAATTTCCCTGCTCATAAAGCAAAAGATCCTATCTGCTCTCCAAGCCACAAAAATCACCCTCTAAAGCTCCCATGACCAGGTATGATCATTTAGTCCTTCCTGGGGTTAGTGTTCTCTAAAATGAAGTTCTTCATTCCCCACACATGATCTACAGTTGTGATTTCCAGAGGTTTGGCCTTCCATTTGGCTAGTCTTAAGAACATGCATAGACCATTACCTCTATTAACTATTACTGACTACTCTATTAATTTTTTCTAAGACAAAAACCTTGCTAGAAATGTTTTCATACAGTTCTCTGAAAAAGACATTATGTTACACTGTAAGAAATAACTACTTAATTCTGTGTAAGGATTTTGGACATAAAAACATATAATAGTAATTATATCTATGGATTAGTCTGTGTAGGCTGCACACTTTTAGTTTCCATGACAGGTTTGTAAGAAAGTACTAGAAACAGAATATATATAAAACGAGTTTTGGCTTTCATGTAGCATATTATAGGCCCCTTCCAATCAATACACTTTTAATCTCCTGTTCCATTAAAAAAATGCTGAAACCTAAATGCTGTTAAAAACCTTTAGATAGGTCTTTGAAATAATGTATCTTCTGTTTTCCGTTTTGTATCCTTATCTCACTCCTATTTAGCAATATTTTGTGCAGGAACTAAATGCTTTTCACAAAATACATCACTGGAGAATTATTTTAGCCATTTGTAATACTCTCATATCCTAATAGCTGGTAAGGAAACTTAAGAGTCTAACATCTTGTATCTAGAATGAAATCTGACCCTGCTAATTCAAAAGCAAAATTCACACCGACTTCATTGAGGTCAGGATGTCAGTCTTGATCTTTCAAGGCATTAACCTAATGCAGACTTCAAAGTCTCATTTTTAGCAGCATTCTCTACTTTGGACAATACTTATGTTTGTAAAACCTTTTTTTCCTTTGGTTTTAGCCAGAGAGTAAATAAATTAATAATAATAATAATAATAAAATCAATTTGGTTACTTTTAAAAATGAAGCTATGTTAAGAGAATGAACTCTATACAAACAGTCTCTCATTTCTTCATTTAACTTATCCTGTTGTCTCTTGGGTCTAAAGCTGAATGTTTTACCCAAATCTTGGCATTGAGGAAAGCAAGTCCTTTCCAGTGCTTTGCTGATGAGGTGTAATGATACACCCCAAATCACCCACAGTGAAGAGTTAAAGTAAATGATTGAATTTTCAGAGCTGACCACCATTTTCAATTGATCAATATATGAAGGGAAGTTTCATGTTACAGATAAATGAGCAGCCTCACCAACGTACATAAGGCACCGTGGTATCAACAAAACAGAAACGTAATTTTGAGTGCTTACAATTGCCAGCAGGAGTGGCAAAAAACCCTACTGATGGAAGTTGTTATAAAGTTGAGGTAAATAGACCTTCCCCAGTGCAAAGATCACACAGGAAGGCAAACACTCCTGCTTTTCTTTGCTGTGCTCAGAGACTGTGAAAGCACAGAATTCATCCTGTGAGACAAGCAGTGTGCTCTGAAGGCAGGTGCTCTAGGTGCTGGCAGGACAGCCACTCCTCCTGCGAGACTTTGCACAATGAATCCTGACAGTTTTATGACACTGTGGGAAATGTAGCCAAGGTAGGTGATTGAACCAGGAGGGAAAATGGGACAAAAGCACCTAAACAACTCCCTTGAGACATTCACTACTTGGAAGCGGGCACACAGCTGTCGAACTTAAGAGACTTCCTCACCTCTGACATTCCACTTTTGAAAGAAAGAAATTACCATGATCACAGAATCATAGAATGGTTTAGGTTAGAAGTGACCTCAAAGATCATCCAGTTCCAACCCCCTGCCATAGGCAGGGACACCTCCCACTAGCACAGGTCACTCAAGGCCTCCTCCAACATGGCCTTGAACACCTCCAGGGAGGGAGTAGCCACAACCTCCCTGGGCAACCTGTGCCAGTGTCTCAACACCCTCACTGCAAACAACTTCTTCCTAACATCCAATTTAAATCTTCCCTCTTCCAGTTTAAACCCACTGCCCCTTGTCCTGTCATTACAAGACCTTGTCAATAGTCCCTCCCCAGCCTTCCTGCACCCCCTTTCAGATACTGGAAGGCCACTCTAAGGTCTCCTCAAAGCCTTCTCTTCTCCAGGCTGCAGAGCCCCAACTCTCACAGCCTGTCCTCAGAGCAGAGCTGCTGCAGCCATATTAGCATCTTGGTGGCCTCCTCTGGACCTGCTCCAACAGTTCCATGTCCTTCCCGTGCTGGGAATCCAGAACTGCACACAGGACTCCAGGTGGGGCTGAGGAGAGCAGAGTAAAGGGGCAGAATCCCCTCCCTTGCCCTTCTGCCCACACTGCTCTTGCTGCAGCCCAGCACTCGGTTGCTGTTTGGGCTGCACTTGCACTGCAGGTTCATGTTGAGCTTTTCATCAACCCAGACTGTGTAATGCAATTGAGAGACAGGTGCCTGTGCAGGCCACGTGGCAGGCTCTTGCTTTCAAGTGACTAAAAAAGTTTTCCTAAGTAAGTGGCAACACCACTTTTAGCATGGTTTCCTTCAGCATTAAGTCTTCTGTTGAAGGTAAGGCAGTGTCCTGGTCTCATATTCCCCCTGGGATACTATGTGACAAGTTGCACCAACCACAGGCTTCTGGCACAAGATGTTCTGTTTCACCTTATCTTCCTGAATGCTAATCAAAGTAAACATAGAGAGCTGGTAAGGAGTAATGACAGGTAGAGAAACCAAGTGACCCCATGTGTGAAGAACAGAGCCCAGGCAATCCTACCGGGGAAGAAAAACAAGTTCAGCTTGTCTGGCAGAGGCTACCCAGATGGTTGGTGCTGTGCATTTGTCCTGTGGAGAGGTTGAGGGCACTAGGCTTGGTTCAGTCCCAGAAGAGACAGTTTCTGGGGGGCAATAAGTGACAGCCTGGTGGTGCCCACAAAGCTAGGCTCTTCACAATGTTGGATAGTGGCAGCGTGAAGAGAGGTGGCATAAACTGGATTAAGAGAAGATCTGGTAAGATGTTGGAATTTCTTTTCACAAGACACATGAAAGCACCAGAAGGAATAAAGACATGAGGGCACCAGAATAGTTTGCCTAGAGAGGTTGTGTAGTCCTCCTACTTTTAAGGCCAAAGTGCACAAAGCCTTAAGCAACCTGGTTTTCTCCCAGCTGACGTGGAAGAGACCTGAAGTCCAGGGTATTATTTGACATTCCTGTGACTATGCACAGAGGTATCAAGCAAGAGGGTAAGAGCCTGTGTATATTCCACTAAAAACACCAATCCTGACCAGCCAGAGAGAAGAAACTTTGCTTGTCCTTCAGTGGTGGCTGGTGCTGGGTCATGGGCCATTAAAAGCCTAAGAATCTCTTTGAAAAAATGACAGGAATATTCTAGACTTGCTTTTTTAAGTCTTTTCATTCAATGAAAAGTATGTATGCTTAATGCCTGCTTGAGACAGGAACAAATGTCCCAGTGCTGCATTTCCTCTCCGACAGAATTGCTAGTCTCTCATTACCTAAAGCAGGTACTTAAGCCTACCTTAAGGGCAGTATCCTACTGCCCTTCATCACCATTTTAACTGAGACCATTACAACCTAAATGTACCTTGACTTCCCTTTCACAATTATATTGCTCTTATTTATAAATGAAGAATTAAGATGTAACAGAATTAATAATAACCTGGAAAGTCTGCCCTTAAGAAGGCTGAAGCTACACCTCAGAGCCTGTTGCTTTTACCACCACACTGCATGCTTTTCTAGAGATTGGCACAGTTTTTAGCCATGGCAACACCAAAGTAAATCTCAGGGAATAGTTAGAACCTAAGTTCTCTTCCAGTAAAATCAAAACCATCTACTTCTGGCAAAATAGCTGACGAGCACCTGTAGAATCTTGTATTTTAAAAATGTAGATTAAAAGACACATTAGCAAAGTTTACACACGTGTCTAAGCGAATCCATCAGTGTTAGACAAGAGCAGCATCAGCTATTTATGGAAAACAGCATTAGCATGAGGTATCAACGACCTTCAACCTCCACAAGCCTTGTAACAGGAAAAACTAACGACAAGGGAAACATCCAATATTACAGAAAACAAACTGCTAATCAACATGTTATTGATCCCTTGTTTTTGTCAAGGTCATTTAATGTTTTAAAAAATGATCTCACACTAAATCTTTATAGAAAAAGTGGGCTAATTTGATTTACAAAGTAAAGTGCTATTAATTATGGAAGACAGTCAATAAAAAAGCTGATTCCTTTAAACACAAGGCAGATCTTATGGCCTATGATTTATGATGATGATTATGATGGCAAAATATTTGCAATTCTCGCTATCATCTAGCTTGGGTTAGCTGGAACAAAAGGTGCAGGTAGGATATAATCAAGCATCAATACAAAGAGTATTAGGAGGCAAACAACCTTTAGAGCAGCAAAGGTAAACATCCAGATTAAGAACAGCATACAAACACAATAATAGGGCCTATTGCTTCTTTTACCTTGTAAAGCACATAAACTTCTATTGTTTTTAAATATCAGAGCCAAACTTCTGTCTTGCTGTTGATGTTTTCTTTTGTATTACAACCCCTAAATGTCTAAATTGCTTAATCAGACATCCAAGGCCGCACAGTGCTCATCTGAAAGGATATTCTCATTACAAATCTTCTCATTTGGGACTATTAGTACGTCAATAAAACCTGACAGCTTCACTGACAACTAAGCCAAGCCTCGAATTTTACTAAAAACAGCTTGTGGGACTTTAAAATATTCAGAGGTCTAATTCCAATTTAACCAAGGAATATTATTAAACCCTTGAGGTAAAGATTAGAAACAACATATGATACAGTTTAATTAAAAAAATGTAACATGAAGTAAATACCTCATAATCTAGAAAGAAATCTATACCAAATAACTCTATAAGGAAGCATAGTAAGGCCAAAAATTATTTACAGAAGAAAATAAATTTTAGGTTATAGAAAAAGGAAGAAACTGAAAAATTCAAATGGTTCTATCAGAATGCATTCATGGTTTTTAGTTTGCAAATGGAAAGTGGGATAAGTCACACTTAGAAAAAGATTGTGTCAGGCCTCCAACAGGCAAAGACAGAAATAGTAATAGTTATGCCACATTATATTTTCCCATTTTTTCTCCTAGCCACAAGATTTAAGAAATCATTTATGTCACTGATGTTAAAAAAAGGGCTCCAAAAGCCAACATCCATAGCTTGATCTTTCAGTATAATGATCTGATTTCAGTCTGGATTTTATATCCATTTCTTTAACACAAGCACTTAAGTACCCTGCATGGCTTAAAGAGAAAAAAAGCCATTTTGGCAAGAAATTACAGAATTTTGCCCTAAAATGATCTTGATTTTATAGCCATTTCTTTAACACAGACAAGTTATTTATCCTGCATGGTTTAAAGAGAAATAATTTTTGGGAAAAAAAAAAGATAGGATTTTGGCCCAAAATAATCTTTCTTTATGCACAATCAGTTGTTTGAATAAAGTACCACATTATACGTGCATTTGCAAGGTGCTGGCACAACAGTTTTAACTAAACCTGTGTCTGTCACTAAAAGCTTTCATCGTGTTTACTCTGTTGTTTTTTTCTCCATGTGAACAACAATGGCACTTAATTTTGACAATCTGTCATTTTCCTAGCATGTTCAGAAAGCAGTCAGACAGAGCAGCTCTGTTATGTTTTCCATCAAAAGCCTTACAATGCAGAACTGCTCATCTTCTATTAGACTCCTTGTCAAGCCCAGTGAGCTGTTCGGGCTGAAGGAGAACTGTGTCATACTGTTTCAAGCTCACGTGTCAGCAAAAGAGAGTTATAGATCTAGTGGTTTCTATCAGCATTAATGCTTGCTTGTGCATTCATATAAGTCAGATATCTTTGTTCTCAAGATGCAGTAGGATAGTTCTGTAATGCCAGTGCAAATGATCTATAAAAACCTCTACCTTTCAAGGTTCAAATGGGCTCTGGGGCATATCACAGAATCACAGAATGATTAAGGTTGGAAGGGACCTCCAAAGATCATCCAGTTCCAACCCCCTGCCATAGGCAGGGACACCTCCCACTAGTACAGGTCACTCAAGGCCTCATCCAACCCAGCCTTGAACACCTCCAAGGGAGCAGGCACAACCTCCCTGGGCAACCTGTGCCAGTGTCTCACCACCCTCACTGCAAACAACTTCCTCCTTACATCCAGTTTCAATCTCCCCTCTGCTAGTTCAAACCCATTGCCCCTTGTCCTGTCATTACAAGACCTTGTCAATAGTCCCTCCCCAGCCTTCCTTTAGGCCCCCTTCAGATACTGGAAGGCTACCACAAGGTCTCCTCAAAGCCTTCTCAGCCTGTGCTCACAGCAGAGCTGCTGCAGCCCTCTGAGCATCTTTGTGGCCTCCTCTGGACCTGCTCCAACAGTTCCATGTCCTTCCTGTGCTGGGGGCTCCAGAACTGTATACAGTACTCCAGATGCGGTCTCAGGAGAGCAGACTAATATCCTCCACCAGCCTGCTCTCCCGGAGTAGCTGTGCAAACCAGTGCCTAGCAGGGGTAAAATGTTAACAAGTTGAAGCACTGCAAGTTGATATAGGTTGATATTTCTGGTCTAGGTGATCCTGCTCTGCAGGGGAGCTGGACTAGATGATCTTTCGAGGTCCCTTCCAGCCACTGACATTCTGTGATTCTGTGATAGAATTGACAAATCACGTCATGAATTTTATTCATCACGTCTCATTTTAAAGTCTAATGGGAGGTTGTATTTTTCCATAGACTCAACAATTTTTTCACTCAAGTAGTTATAAGACTATTAGATAATTCCTGTGAACTCTCCCTAAAAGATACCTGTAGGTTGTTTTCGACTTTATTAAGTTGCAACACCAAAATAAAGTCTTTCCCTAGAGAAATTACTTCCTAACTCACTCTCAAGTGCTTAATATTGTTAAAAACAAACAAACAAACAAAAAGTCCAAAACAAACAAGCAAAAATCTCTTTCATTTTTTATAAGCAAAACATATACAAAAAGTACTTGTTATAGCCTGCACACAAAAGGAATCAAGGACATCCTGGAATATTATTCTATTATTAGCAAGAAATCTAGAAGTACATAATGATTTTGCATTATTTAGCCACATAAATAAGAAAAGTTATTTTCTGGCAAATATGTAACCCTCTTCTGGCTTTCTACCAGAAAGAACATTAGTTTGAAATTCATACATCATTCTTGCTGGTGCTAAACCTCTGCACAGATGATACTTCAAGCCAACTTAAAAAACAGAGAGATGACATAACATCTCAATTTATACCTTTGTGAACTGGAACCCCCAAGTTACCTACTGTTCTTTGATGTTGTCATCTTTAAGTGCAAAATAATCAATTTAAATTAATCATAAAAAAAAACAAACAAAAAAAGACAGAAGATGCTATGTTTAAAATGAATTGATGTAATCAACATCAATCAAACTGCCATAAGTTCCTAAGGTCTAAGTAACTTCTAGCTGCACAAACACCTGCGGTTACATCAACAGCATCTCTTTCACATGAGTTCAAGCCCAGACCTGCCTTGCTTCCACGCTGTGCTACAATCGTATTTAGAAGCATAGAATCAGTCAGGGTTGGAAGGGACCACAAGGACCACCTAGTTCCAACCCCCCTGCCATGGGCAGGGACACCTCACACAAGATCAGGCTGGCCACAGCCTCATCCAGCCTGGTCTTAAACACCACCAGGGATGAGGCTTCCACCACCATCCTGGGCAACCAGTTCCAGGCTCTCACCACCCTCATGGTGAAGAACCTCTTCCTAGCATCCAGTCTGAGTCTACCCATTTCTAGCTTTGTTCTATTTCTCCCTGTCCTATCACTACCTGACAGCCTAAAAAGTCCCTCCCCAGCTTTCTTGTAGCCCCCTTAAGATACTGAAAGGCCACAAGAAGGTCACCTCAGAGCCTTCTCCTCTCCAGACTGAACAGCCCCAACTCCCTCAGTCTCTTCTCACAGGACAGGTGCTCCAGACCTCTGATCATCCTCATGGCCCTTGTCTGGACACCTTCCAGCACATCCATAGCCCTCTTGTAATAGTGGCTCCAGAACTGGATGCAGTACTCCAGGTGGGGTCTCACCAGTGTGGAGCAGAGGGGGAGGATCACTTCCCTTGCCCTGCTGCCCACACTTCTCTTGATGCAGACCAGGCTCTGGTTGCTCTCTGGGCTGCAGGAACACACTGACAGCTCATATTCAGCTTCTCATCCAACAGCACCCCCAAGTCCCACTCCTCAGGGCTGCTCTCAAGCCAGTCACTGCCCAGCCTATATTGGTACTTGGGATTGCCTCAACCCAGATGCAGCACCCTGCACTTGGTCTTGTTGAACTTCGTATTTGTGCATGAGCTCAAAGAAAAGCTGTGGCTTCATCTTGTTGGACTCACAGCAGAGTCCCCTAATGCCTTCTCAGAAGGCCTGAGATTTGATTGAAAGTACACTTGTACAACTCACAGAAGCGCAGAGCAGTGGTAACTTGTGACAGAACACAGTACAATCCAGAGCATGGCAGGATCTGTGCTCTACAAGGTAGAGTGTGTATTACATAGTACAGTCTAAGATGGGAAGCTGTCACTGTCAGTCACGTTAGACTGGTCGGTGAACTGTGCACACAGACTGATGCATCTATTGCCCTGTGTCTTTGTCCTCAAATTATACTACAAGTTTGAAGTTCTGTTCTGATTGAAGCTTTGCTCAGTTGATCTCTGCACTCCACACACTGGCAACATATTCCCAACTACCTAACTACACATCTCCCAAACAAATGCCCTAACTTTGAAGAGAGTTGTCTTGCAGAGGTCAGGTACTCCAGATACCACAGGAAAGCCAATGGCATCCTGGTCTGGATCAGGAACAGTGTGGCCAGCAGGACCAGGGAGGTTATTCCGCCCCTGGACTCAGCAACGGTCAGGCCACACCTTGAGTGCTGGGCCCCTCAATTCAAGAGAGATGTTGAGGTGCTGGAAGGTGTCCAGAGATGAGGAGCAAGGCTGGTGAGGGGCCTGGAGAACAGCCCTGTGAGGAGAGGCTGAGGGAGCTGCAGCTGTGCAGCCTGCAGAAGAGGAGGCTCAGGGCAGACCTCATTGCTGTCTACAACTACCTGAAAGGAGGTTGTAGCCAGGTGGGGTTGGGCTCTTCTCCCAGGCACCCAGCAACAGAAAGAGGGGACACAGTCTCAGGTTGTGCCAGTGGAGGTCTCGGCTGGATGTTAGGAGGAGGTTCTTCACAAAGTGAGTGATTGGCATTGGAATGGACTGCACAGGGAGGTGGTGGAGTCACCATCCCTGGAAGTGTTCAGGAAAAGCCTGGATGGGGCACTTAGTGCCATGGTCTAGTCGATTGGTTAGGTCTGAGTGATAGTTTGGGCTGGATGCTCTTGGAGGTGTCTCTTCCAACCTCATTGATTCTATGATTCTATTCTAGGTAATCTAAGCCTTCAAGTATGCTTATTTAAAGTTATTTTTGAGCCTAAGTTTTTTCCAAAACTGAAGTACAACTGACTAGATGGTCACAACATCAAAAAAAATATAATTTTTATGGGAACATTTATTTGGTCATTCTTACGACAATGAGAAACCTCTGTCGTAGATCAGGACACAATTGTGTCAGAAACACAAAACAAAGAGATGCTCTATGAATTAGAAATCCCTTAAATATAATGGAAATGTGGGGTTGTTTTTTTTCCCCAAACATTGATGATTAGATAAGAGCTTTCTATTCTCTGGAATGACAGAAGATTTCTGAAAGAATGCCAACTGTATTATTTCTAATATAATGGTGTTTTCCAATTTGCAACAGTAGTATTGTCAACTCTAATATGAAAAACTCATGCATTAGGCCTGAAAAAGCATGTCCCTGGGGGAGGGGGAAAAATAAAATCTTTAAGTACTTTATGTTTGTCCTCTGCCTCTTTGCCTAAGGGATTGTTCAAACCGTAGCTTAAAAAATGTTCTCTGCCACAACTAAGACAAACACATCTGCAACTGAAAACAAGCCTTTCTGATAACTATGGGTTTAAAACTGAGCCCAGAAATATTCAAACACATCAACATTTTTAATAAAATAATCAATACTCTATGGCAATATTGCAATCAAAAAGCCTGTGTTCTGTGAGTCACTTAGAACGCAAGGACAGTCTTACAAAGACTTCCTTTTTACATAGGGAGCTTTTGCAAGAAGCAGGCCTAGGTTCACACTAAACTCGGGAAGAATACTATGGATGAGAATAATGGGGTTTTTTTGGTGCTACCTGAGAGGGTAAGACTCTCATCCAATTCTCATTTATTTCACATTTATTCCTCAGTCTATCTTTAAGTGGTCACAGTCCATATATCTGACTGAACATGTGTAGAAAAGAGATTTAGGAAGCCAAGGTGGAGAAGGGACGGGAGGATTAGAAAAGAAGTTAAGATGTGGCATCTGGACAGATTCAAATCACATCTGCAAGGAGAAGTCAGGTAATACCTTGACAAAGAAAGGGCAAAGAGGTGGTGTTTTGTTTTACTATCAGAGATTAACTGGTGACATAGAAAGCCAAGACAAAAGGCAGTATCAGTTTTCTGTGCCTCATGCCCAGGAACATCGTGGAATGTGTTTCATTATTTGCTTCAATTACCCATGAAAATTAACCTGTAGTTCTTTAACATTGATGCAAGAAGTCTCAAAGAGGGAACAGATCAGGCAAACTTCCTAGCATTTTAGCCAGAAATGGTCTATGGCCATTAACACCCATGCTTGGTGGAGGGGGGAGGGAAAAGGGAAAAAAGAAAAAAGAAAACGGGGAAAGAAAAGAAGGGGGGAAAGAA
>VWZE01010442.1:12779-36362 GCA_013396675.1 Eubucco bourcierii
AAGAAAGGGGGGGAAAGAAAGGGGAGGAAGGAGGAGGGGGAGTTCTGAGACCTTTAGCTATAGCTAACATGTCAAAATTATTTTTTTTGACAGTAGTATTGTCAGTAAAAAGGTTACTGTGTAGATACATATAATTTTCATTAACAGTGATCTATAATATCATAACCACAGAATGAAGAATAACATTTTGACTTGGTGGACCAGTTTCAAAACCCAGGCAGCTTTTGAAAGCACAACAGATGAGATTCTGCTTCACTGGGTATTTCTAAATAGTACCATTTGATATACAGATTCTTTGCGTGAATAAAACCCATCAGATTACAAAAAGGATTCCTATCAGATTACAACTGCAGTGGAAAATAAGAAGAGATCCAACAACTACAGCAGCAAATCAAAACCCCAAGCCTGTTATGGTGTTAATGCCACATGCACTGTCTGGCATTCACTCAGCTCACTGTAGCTGAAAAATAGCTACAGTACATTCCATTAACACTATGTTAATTATTATCACTGTCTCATCAGTAGTTTGTTTATGACAGCTCTGGGTGACAAAGATACAGAGATGCTCTGTCAAAGCCATCACCTGATGAGATTTTTATTGGCATAAGATCTTTCTTTCCCTTAGTCAGCTACATTATAAGAATAGCTACATTATAAGAATCACTGTTTCATTAAATGCAAATGCTGCTGCCTGCCTTTGGCTTTTTATAAGATCCATATGACTGATATAATAACCCCGATCTGGCACTGCATTACCTGCTTGCTTCTCTAAGTGAGGATAAGCTAATCTATATCTCCTCTGAAGAAATTCACACTATAACAGTAAAACATCCAATGGACAGGTTGAAGCTTGCTTAATAAATCTTTTACTTCTGATTCTCCCACGTACGAACGATATAAACCTAACTGCTGTTGTATCACTAAAACTCAACTCCTAGAAAGGTGAGCAGGAAAAGGGAAAGATAGCAAATTCTTAACTATTCTTTATAAAGAATATTTACTTACAGCTGCATTACTGAATCCTTAGGCATTCCATTTAGATAATGGTTTCACCAATGAAGGTATTCTGGAGCGCTTTCCTAGTTTCCTTCCTTAAGTGGCCATGCTAAGGATGGCCCCTTCAATACAAACCATGTTCTAGGAAAGGAAATGCTCCAGAACCAAATGAATACAGGAGACTAATCCTTTGTTCTTTGTTGGATGTCTTGTAAAGTGTCATGGCTATTACTGGGACCTCTTGTATTTACTTTCTTCTATTTACTTAAAATCAATTTAAGCAGATCTGAGAAACATTCATTTTAGGGTGATTCAGACCACCTCCCATTACTGGGAGAGGGAGGTGATCTGCCTCTTTGCTCTGTTCTCCTCAGACCCCACCTGGAATACTATGTACAGTTCTGGAGCCCCCAGCACAGGAAGGACATGGAACTTTTGGAGCGGGTCCAGGGTAGGTCACAAAGATGCTCAGAGGGCTGCAGCAGCTCTGCTCTGAGGACAGGCTGAGAGAGTTGGGGCTCTGCAGCCTGGAGAAGAGAAGGTTTCCAGGAGACCTGATAGTAGCCTTTCAGTATCTGAAGGGGGCCTAAAGGAAGGCTGGGGAGGGACTATTGACAAGGTCTTGCAATGGCAGGACAAGGGGCAATGGGTTTGAACTGGCAGAGGGGAGATTTAGACTGGATGTTAGGAAGAAGTTGTTTGCAGTGAGGGTGGTAAGACACTGGCACAGGTTGCCCAGGGAGGTTGTGACTGCTCCCTCCCTGGAGGTGTTAAAGGCCGGGTTGTACAAGGCCTTGAGTGACCTGTACTAGTGGGAGGTGTCCCTGCCTATGGCAGGGGGCTGGAACTGGATGATCTTTGAGGTCCCTTCCAACCTAAACCATTCTATGATATACTTTTTTAAGCACTGAGACAACTGTACAAAAGAAGGTTTAGTTTCTCTTCTCCTCTTTGGCAGATGCAAACTATAGAATCAGAGAATTGCTTAGGTTGAAAAAGATCTTTAAGGTCATTGAGTCCAACCAACTTAGCACTGCCAAGTTCACCATCAAACCATGTCACTAAGCACCACATCCACAGGTCAAATAAATAATTGCAGAGAGGTGAGTCCACCACTTCCCTGGACAGCCTGTTCCAATGCATAACAACCCTTAATAATTACTCTTTATTCCTTCTTCTGCCATTTTTTTGAGTGGAAAACTTGATAATTTTAATAAAAGTGAATTCAATTAGTATTTGAGGTTGTGAAGTACATCATGAAACAAATGCTGCCACAGTAAATTATATGGTACTAACTAGTGGGCTATTGCCATACTTCGTTTTATTATCTTTCACATTAATCTAACAGTTTTTCTTCTGGCAATTTTAATTATCTTTATTATTAAACAGTTACATTGCATTATGCTGAACTGGGAACTCACATTACTGTGGGAAAAGCATCACCTAACTACTCCTCCTTTGTGTAATGATCCTCCAACCTAAAGACTTTAATTTCTCATTTGTGCTGTTTCTCTTCATAGAATCACAGAATCATTCAGGCTGGGAGTGACCCTTCAGATCAAGTCCATCTGTAAACCTAACACTGCCAAATCTACCACTAAACCATGTCCCTAGGTGCTACATATACACACCCTTTAAATACCTCAGGGAATAGGGACGCCAATAATTTCCTGGGCAGCCTGTTCCAATGTTTAGGAACACTTCTGGTGAAGAAAAGTTTCCTAATGTCCAGTCTACATCTCCCCTGACACAACCTGAAGCCATTTCCTCTACTGCTTATTACTTGGGAGAGGAGACTGACCCTCACCTTGCTACAGCCTCCTTTCAGGTAGTTGTAGAGCGTGAGAAGATGTCCCCTCAGCCTTCTACTCTCCAGACTAAAGAACCCCAGTTTTCTCAGCTACTCCTCATATGACACATTCTGCAGACTCTTCACCAGCTTTGTTGCTCTTCTTTGGACACATTCCAGGACCTCAGTGTGTTTCTTGTAGCAAGTGACTGAAAGACTGAACACAGTATACAAGGTATGCCGAAGAGCTAAAAGCAGCACCAGCAACATGCTTTTGCAGTTCCCTTTCACTGCTTTTCAGTGAATGCAAGATTACACTTAAGGAAAACAGCCCATGTAAGAACAGCCAGTAAGAATCTTAGAAGGAAAACAGCCCATGTAAGCTTTCCTAGAAGAATTTAAAAATGCTTGAAAACAGTATGGATTTTTCACTTCTGCATCCAGAATTAAAAGAACCAAAGACAGACAAGTACTTTTTTTTTTTATATCAACATTCCATTCTCTGACGCCATTTTGTATGTAACAAAGTACATCATCACAAATTTTCTCAGCTGGGTTGAAACACTTGCATGTGGTGAAAATGATATAGAATCATAGAACGGCAAGGTTGGAAGGGACCTCAAGGATCACCTAATGCCAACCCCCTACCATAGGCAAGGACACCTCCCACTAGTACAGGTTACTCAAGGTCTCCTCCAACCTGGCCTTTAACACCTCCAGGGAGGGAGCAGCCACAACCTCCCTGGGCAACCTGTGCCAGTGTCTCACCACTCTCACTGAAAACAACTTCTTCCTAACATCCAGTCTAAATCTCCCCTCTNATCCCCATAGCAGAGCTGCTGCAGCCCTCTGATCATCCTCGTGGCCTCCTCTGGACCTGTTCCAACACTTCCATGTCCTTCCTGTGCTGAGGGTTCCAGAACTGCACACAGTAACTATCTATCTATCTAAGACATTTGAAAATCTGTATTTTAGTAGCAAGTTAATTACTAAGGCTCTAGATTTTCATGACATTAATCACAGAATCAACCAGATTAGTAAAGACCTTTGAGATTATCAAGTCCACCCAACACCTTCTAATTAACTGACCCATGGCACTAAGTGCCTCACATCCAGTCTCCTTCTAAACATCCCCAGGGACCGTGGCTCCACCACCTCCCAGGGCAGCCCATTCCAATGCCAATCACTCTTGTTGTGAAGAACTTCTTCCTAATGTTCAGCCTAAACCTGCCTTGGTGCAGCTTGAGGCTGTGTCCTCTTGTTCTGTCCCTGGTTGCCTGGGAAAAGAGAGCAACCCCACCTGATTACCAACTCTTTTCAGGGAACTGCAGAAATATGGTTACAGTATTTAAAGAGTTAGAACTAGGAATGACGTGGGAAAGTGACACACAAGGCCTGAAGATACTCTGGGCCAAAAATTTGGTCAAGAACTGATGAGGTTCTGGGAGAGTTCTTATGACCTCCAGGCTTCCTCTGCTGATGGGAGCCAGATCCTGAAAGAAGTTCACTCCCCCTGAGTTTTCTTCCTTTACTTTAGGATGGAACTGGAAAAGTGTCTCCTGCATCCATAAGCACACTTTTCAAAGAAGAATTTCTGCTTAGCTTTGAACTATGATTAAAGGGTACAAGTCAAAGGGACAGTGGGGTGAGATTTTGTGTGTGTTTCAGTGTGCTTGCACTGAAAAACATACCTTTCTATCATCCTTTAATCTATTTATTACTTACCCAAAGGACTTCCCTAGCCTTTTATGATGTCAAGTTTCAGCAAGGAATGACTTTTTATGACCCTATTATAAAGCCATAAAAATGAAGGTCTACAATGGAAAAACTAACAGATGTTTATTTCTAGCGTTAGAGGAGGGAGCTTTGGACTCCAGAGTGAACACTGCTTTTATTTAAAAATAGGCAGTCTTCACAGCTATTTGGCATTTTGTCCTGGAACTCTGTATTCTGTTTCCTGCAGTTTCTTCAGCTACATCTATCACTCTTACAACAGTACTATTTGTCCAGACACACTACGGTCTGCCTTTTCCTTATCAATATTCTTAGCTCTTAAAAACATGCTCTTTCTACATTTAAACTTGCCACTAAAAGTTGGCCTGGGGAGGAATTTTGTTTACAAAGTTTAATAATGAAAAGAATGTCTCTATTTTGGAGTTTTCAATAAACTGTAGGAATGAATGACTTAAATCTTTAAAAAAAAAAAATTGATTTTTTAAATGGGTTTTGAGAGGCAAAATGTTTGTAAATGGCACTAATTGACTTGTTATTTTTAAAATAAAAACAGAACAAACTGTTTCTTAAAAATAGGTCAGAGTGCTTTCAATGACAATTTTATAGCATCAGCTCTCTGTTGGATTTATAAGCTGGTTTCTGCAGTAAGAAAGAGTGAAAAAACACCTTGCTGTGAAAGTCAGCAACATTATTGTTATCCAAGATAGCAAAAACTAAGCAAGACATTTCCAAGACTTATTTTTCCCGTAGTAAACAATGAATCACAGGATGGTCTGGGTTGGAAGGGACCTCTGAAGGTCCCCTAGTCCAACCCCCTCTGCAGCAAGCAAGGGTATCCTCAGCTAGATCAGGTTGCCCAGAGCCCAGTCCAGCCTCATGCTGAGTATCTCCAGGGATGGGGCCCCAACCACCTCCCTGGGCAACATGTTCCAGTGTTCCATCACTCTCATAGTAAAGAATCTGTTCCTAACATCCAATCTAAATCTGCTCTTCTCTAGGTTGAAGCCATTGGTCCTCATCCTATCACTGCAGGCCTTTAACAGGTCTCTCTCCATCCTTCTTGCAGCCTCCTTCAGGTACCGGAAGACTGCTATTAGCTCTCCTCAGAGCCTCCTTTTCTCCAGGCTGAACAACCCCAGCCCCCTCAGCCTGTCCTCACAGTAGAGGTGCTCCAACCCCCTGATCATTTTTGTAGCTCTCCTCTGGACCTGCTCCACCAGGTCCATGTCCTTCCTATCTGAGG
The DNA here is from genome assembly GCA_013396675.1 of Eubucco bourcierii. Lineage (NCBI taxonomy): Eukaryota > Metazoa > Chordata > Aves > Piciformes > Ramphastidae > Eubucco > Eubucco bourcierii. The sequence continues at coordinate 18,542 of VWZE01010442.1, forward strand.
GCTCCAGAGCTGGACACAGCACTGCAGGTGAGGTCTCACTAGAGCAGAGTAAAGTGTCAGAATCACCTCTCTGGTTTTTCTGGCTACTTATCTTCTGATGCAGCCCGGGATATGATTATATGATTTGCCTTCTGGGTTGCAAGCTTACACTAGCTGCTGACATCCAGCTTCTTGTCCACCAGTACCCCCAAATCCCTTTCCACAGGGCTGTTTTCTACCCCCTCATCCCTCGGGCTGTATTGATAGCGAAGATTGTTCTGGCCCAGGTACAGAACCCTGCACTTGCACTTGTTGACCCTCATGAAGTTCACCTGGACCCACCTCTCCAGTTTGTCCAGGTCCCTGGACTAAGCAATGATAACTGAAACAATATACATAAGTCTACAAAGCCAGTATTTTTCCTATTAAATATGGTTATATGATGCTGTGATGCCTGGTAATAGAGAAGCACCTTTAAGATTGTAAAAAGATAGCAGCATATCTGTAGTGTATAATACTAGGGTTAACTGATGGGATATTGCAACACAAGTCCAGCATTACTCATTTGCTGATGTATTTTAAACAGCCATTTCCTATAATCTCTTTGTATTTCCTCCACAGATTTTGATGAGTTTCCCTATAATGGCTAGATTAAAAGGAATGCATTTTGTCAACAACAAAGACAGTGGGCCTGCTTCATCCTCAATAAGGGCAGAAGCTTCTCACAAGTTTGCAAAAGACTTTTTTTATATAGGTTTTGTAGATGCACTTTGAGATGCCTCTGTGACAAGAATCTGAAATTCTTATGGCTGCTCAAAATGGAATGATTAAGTTTAATAAAAATTACAAACCTTCACACAGAAAGAAGTAATAGTTTAAGTATTGTCCAGCCATGATGTACAATATCTGATCTGTTGTATTCTAGTTAAATTAGTGTTATTCAGAGTTTGGACTGCTTGTATAAGCTTTCTCAGAATGGAGTTTACTCAGTTTTGGTGACACTCTGAAAAATGAGCAAGGTGACTCAAAATATACAGCCCTGCAGGAATGGAGGAAAAGAGAGGATATGGCAAAGCTACACAAAACTCTTATTTTGATAAACAAATGCTATCCACACCTAGCTACATGGCTGTACTAAGGTGAAACACTAGGTAATGGAGCATGCATATAATGAGGAAAACACAATATTACAAATTCATTTACATGAAACACAACTGACACAAAACTTTCTGACAGTCACTGCTGCTGTCAGCAGCATTTCTCTGAGTATCTGAATCTTCAGAGTATGAAACAGAATTTTAAGCTCCCTCACTACACCAACTGTGTGCATTCATACTATTATAAATATGGACTTCATATGCATTTCTATAGATTACATAAACAGCATAAATCATACCATGGGAACAGCTTTATCAGCTGTGCTGGTTTGAGGCTAATTGGAATATTTTAACGAGAGAAATTAGATCATTGGCTGTGAACTGAAAATAATAGTGATGTCTATATCACTCATAGGTTCTGCTGAGAGATATGAAACCAAGAAACACAAACACAGTCAGTCAGTCTCTGCTGCTGTTTGCTGTATTAACTATCTCTGCCTGAACATGTGTAACCCAAACTAATCCTTCTTCTTCTAATTCCTTGCCTGGCAATCTCACCCCTGCGTGTAAGCCTTCTGCAATAAGGGAGGGGGTGGGAAAAACAGGAGGGGAGTTGGTTCGGAGCCAGCCAGGAGGGGTTTTGAATTTCTGTATTACTTTTAACTTGTATATAATTGTAAATATCTGTATATATATGCTTGTAACTTGGTGCTACACTGTAAAATATAGCTTCATTCCTTAATTGCCAGCCAGCTGAGTTAGTCTGGTGAATCCTGTGTGTGGGAAACTCCTAAACTACCATGTCAGCACAGCTTTATCACACCATTTACTAGTTAGATTTTAGCAAACCAGTTGATGATGAGCTGGTAACTCCACAAGAATAGAGCTAAGCAAAAAGAAAAGGTGATGTTCTTTCTTTACTCAGGTAGTCTCTAACCTAGTTTTCCTGTTGTCTGGAAATGGTTCATTTACAGGTGCTCCTTCAAAGGGATACGCTACCAAATCTTGTCAAATGTGAACAAAAAGTACACAGTTTGGATTCTTAATTTTCATTTGGTAGGTGATTTTATTTAACTAAGTTGCCTCTCCTGAACAATATGAATATGAAAAGCCTAAAGAGTGAAGGAGATTGTTTCAGTCCTAACAAAGGTAAAGTAAAGCTCATTTATGACTTCTTGCTGCATATGCTCTGAGACACTGCTTCTCAGCATCTAATACTCTTCATTGTGGACTATGAGTGTACTAACCTGGAAAAAAAAAAAGTCACTGCTGCTACAAATGGAAGTGGACTGACAGAAATATGAAAAAAAAAAATACAACCAAAACAACACAACAAACCCAAACCACAACAAACTTATGGGAAATAGGAGTCTAGAAGGTAAATGTATGGGAACCAGCAACATCATTACAGAGTATTTCTGTAGACCTAGAGAGAAGCTGCAATGATGGCATTACAAGGACTTAGCAATTAAAATAGGAATGATCTGAACTAGAGTTCATAACTGAAGCAAACCTAATGAAGTTTATAGCTCCCTAGAGTCACAGGAAGATCGCAAATTACTTTGACCACTTTTGTTTTTCATCTTAACGTTGGCCAACTTAAATTTAAGGCACCCATTTTTGATCAAAGGATAAATGACTACAAATTATTTATGAAGACAGATGTCAAAGGAAACGAGAAATAACTTAGGAAATCCCCAAATCTTTCAGTTAGGACATTAAATATACTTAGGAGGAAAGGAGGTATGTCATAAGACAGTGTCTTATAAAATGGTTAGTAAATTAAATTAGGACTAAAAACAATCAAATTGACAGAAATCCTATTTTATCTCATAGGATGTTAAGATTATTTCTTCCTTCTCTTCCAGGCAATGTTATTTCCTATTTAATGTACCCATTAATCTACTATCTACTGATTTTATAGAAGTTTTAAGAGCCTCCATGTTCAGGAAAGTACTTCAAGTTTAAATGCCCTCACATGTGCTCACACAAGAGGTTCAGTAGGTTAGTCTGGTACTGGGAAGTATTAGAAGGAACACACAAGCAGTTGTACATCAATATAGACACACTGGACTACAGGCACAGATGAAAAGAAGGGCTGAACAAGATGAAATTTTAAGGACATGTTGCTTGCCCAGTTTTTAACTAATCAGTAATGACTCATTTTCAGTGAATGATTCATTGATGAAGATAATTCCTTCAAATGATTGATTAAAAACCCTAAGAAATTCATAAAGACTCTTCAAATGGACTTATGTGGCATAACCTCCTGAAAAACCTCCTGAAGGTGTTGGCAAAATAACCTCCATTGCACCCTCTCCATCCTTAGGCTATCCTGAGGGCATTTTTAGATGCTAGTTTCCTGGAAGGATAACTAATAGTAAGATTAGGGGAAGGACAACTAACAAACAGTAGGACAACTAACAAACAGCAGAAGGAAAACTAACAAAGAGCAGAAGGAAAACTGACAAAGAGCAGAAGGAAAACTGACAAAGAGCAGAAGGACAACTAACAAACTAGAAGGACAACTAACAAACAGTAGGACAACTAAGAAACAGTAGAAGGAAAACTAACAAACAGTAGAAGGACAACTAACAAACAGTAGAAGGACAACTAACAAACAGTAGAAGGACAACTAACAGTAGAAGGACAACTAACAGTAGAAGGAAAACTAACTAACAGTAGAAGGACAACTAACTAACAGTAGAAGGACAACTAACTAACAGTAGAAGGACAACTAACAAACAGTAGAAGGAAAACTAACAGTAGAAGGATAACTAACTAACAGTAGAAGGAAAACTGACTAACAGTAGAAGGACAACTAACAAACAGTAGAAGGAAAACTAACAGTAGAAGGAAAACTAACTAACAGTAGAAGGACAACTAACTAACAGTAGAAGGAAAACTAACTAACAGTAGAAGGAAAACTAACAAACAGTAGAAGGATAACTAACAGTAGAAGGAAAACTAACTAACAGTAGAAGGACAACTAACAAACAGTAGAAGGACAACTAACTAACAGTAGAAGGAAAACTAACTAACAGTAGAATGAAAACTAACAAACAGTAGAAGGAAAACTAACAGTAGGATTAAGGTAAACCAAGGCTGGGCTGAGAGGAAAGGACAGAACAGCCAGCAGAATGTTAGCTGGTGAGATTAGGAGCAGCATGGAAAATATATTTAAGACATAATGAAAATGTGAGATGCACTTAGAATGTAGCTTACTGAGAGGGTTAGTGTCAAGAGTCAGAGACAAGACAACATTGGGACAGAGATGTCATGCATGTCAAAAGAAAGACATCTGAAACATTAAGATCCCCCTTTTTTTTTTTTCTATACAATTATGAGTTGCAATTACACATCAAAAGAAACAAATCTACCCCCAGTTGTGATGGATGAACATCTGCACTTTTCAGATGTTCTTTTCCACAGGATTTCTTTGCAATAGCATAGAACAACCAATCAGTCATTTAATGACAGCATTATAACCCATTATGTTCAAGAGTCAATTACTCTAAGACCTTACAGTTTTAACACATACAATATGTCTAAATTGGATGCAATACTGTGGATCAATCAAATTCCAAATTTTATCTGAATCTGACAGTATAAGGCTACAAATTATTTATATTGTGGAGTGGGAAGGAGGAATGGCAGTCAAAATTACAAAATGCCAAATAGTTAATGAGCCCTTAAAGAATTAACTACTTCTTTCATCAATACATGGCCTGTACACAAACAAGATAACTGCAGTTTAAAGAAAGTGTCTGGCAATTTTTCCATTTGTACCAAAGCCCAGAAATCAGCACATACTGATTGGTTAATCAGAAACACACAGCACAGATCAGCATGTGGAACTAGACCATATGTGAAAATGGCATTGTCACAGCAAGGACATTAAGGGTCACAGGACATACATCTGTAGGAAATCAGTCTTCATTAGTCTGGCTGCTCATGGAACACTTTGTTAGTATTATGTTCATCCAGGGATGTGCAACCATTAATAAATGGAGCTACAAGTTACATTTCAGAAATGGAATAAAACATATATTCAGTCTGCCTAAGGAATGAAGGAATCAGTAGAAATGCACATGAGATCTATTATTTACAAATGTTATATGGTGCAGCATCTTGACATTTGCCTGTTTGTAAAGGCTATGGCTGATAGAGCTCAGCAGACAATAAAAGCATTTATTCCTGTACCACTGGAAAAGAGGTAATATTCTATTTGATGGTCAAAACAGTTGCAACTTCATTATAGAATCATAGAATGGCAAGGTTGGAAGGGACCTCAAGGATCATCTAGTTCCAACCCCCTGCCATAGGCAGGGACACCTCCCACTAGCACAGCTCACTCAAGGCTTCCTCCAACCTGGGCTTGAACACCTCCAGGGAGGGAACAGCCACAGTCTCCCTGGGCAACCTGTTCCAGTGCCTCACCACCCTCACTGGAAAGAACTTCCTCCTAACATCCAGTCTAAATCTCCCCTCTTCCAGTTCAAACCCATTGCTCCTTGTCCTGTCGTTGCAGGACCTTGTAAATAGTCCCTCCCCAGCCTTCCTGTAGGCCCCCTTCAGATACTGGAAGGCTACTATCAGGTCCCCTCAGAGCCTTCTCTTCTCCAGGCTGCAGAGCCCCAGCTCTCTCCATCTGTCATAGGAGAGCTGCTTATTATTGGAAAACAAGATCTTCACTGGCTGTAAGTGAGCATTACTCCATCAAAATCAATACTGTTGATTGACTGTAACAGAGGATGTGTCAGAAACATGCATCAAAAATTCCTTATAATATCTGGAAGGAAAAGAGTGCTTGTTTTGTTTTTTTTTTAATAACCCACATTCCCAAGCACTAATAGTTCTGTGTGTCTCAAATGGGTAAACCTGGAATTTATTGAACTCACATGGAAGTAGAGGTTAATTCAAATGCAGGCCAAAGGAGGGGCAAAAGTAACAAACATTTAGTATTTCAGCTGTGGTAGATGGGTGCTGTAAGCAGCACCAGGGGATTGGAAGGGTTACTGGGATACTTGAACAGCATGAAAGAAGCTGCAAATGATTGTCAGCTGAGTCTATGAAAAAGTGATCAGATGTAGGAAGCCATCACCTATTAGGGAAGTTAAAACATGAGATCAAACATATGGCAGTGTTACTTAAAGCTGATTTCTACAAATTCAGAAATCAGAGTCAATACTTTTGATCTATCATTAGACTTGTTTGGATTCTAGAATTTGGAAGCTAAGAAAATATTTAAGAAATTAAATGGAATAGAATTCAGTTCTGATTTTGTTTAACACCATTTCAGAAGTACCTGTTACCTTATGAAGAAAGGTTGGCCACTGCCTTGAGTTTTGAGTGTGCCATCATTTATGAGAATAAACTACTTCGATGAAAACCTCCTCTCAAATTCTTCAGGCAAGCTCCACTTCCTGCTCCTACCACAAATGTGAAATGCCCACATTAGCTCAAAGTAGCAGGGCAGATAAAACTTTGATTTGACTAATTAAAAATTTTTTAAAAATAAATACATATGCACAATATATTCAAGATATGTTTATAACACACAACTAGGTCTTTTCTGAAGACCTCAATACAAAGCATATGTAACCCTTCTCAGATGGAGAGCTGCTCCTTTCCTCTCTTTTTCTGAGTACTTATTGGATGGAGATAAATAAAGAGTTACAAACAATATTTTGTGGCAGTTCAGTTATCTGAAGTGGAACTCCTGTGCCTATATTCAGAAGTAAAAGCAATTCCTAAGCCTAGGGATTTTTACTCCAGGACAGAGTACTGTCACAGACCAGGGTCTGTCTTCTGGGTTCACCCTGGTGGAGTTTGGATATTTTTATCCTTAATAAATTCATGGAACGGTTTAGAGGTTAGAAGGGACATTGAAGATCATTTATTTCAAACCTTCATACCACGGGCAGGGAGACCTTCCATTTGATCAGCTTGCTCATCCAACATGGCCTTGAACACCTCCAAGGATGGGGCATCCACAACCCCCTTTTTTGTTTTTTAAATTTTTCTTTTTTTTTAAAAAATAATTTTTAAAATTTTTATTTTTAATTTTTAAAAAAGTCTATTTTATTTTTTCTTTAATTTTTTATTTTTTAATTTTTCTTTTTGAATTTTTCTTGTAAAAATTTTCTTGTAAAATTTTTCTTGTAAAATTTTTTATTTTTAATTTTTTCTTTTAAAAATTTTTTTCTTTAAAAATTTTTTTCTTTAAAATTTTTTTTTTTTTTAAATTATGCGTAATCGCAGGGCTGCAAGACTGCTGGTGCCTGAGGAGAGATCTGTATTCTTTCCATTGTAGAATGTGATTTTGAGGCTGTCATTATTTATCTTACATTTCTGGTAGAAAGCAGAGAACTATGAGGATCTGATGATCTGTGTGGACATCCCTGAGTAATTTTATTGCATTGTCATCTGTGAAAAGATTGAATTTGAAGTCTGAGATGTTTCCTTAAGTTCCTGCTTTCATAAATGAGAAAAATTCAGAGCAAGGCATACCCTTCTAGATTTTTACTTCTGGTTTCCAGTCAACAGTAGTTCACAGATTTTCTGTATTGGAAGTTGTAACTAGAATATAATGTTTAATAGCTCTTTATCTCCATCTTCCACCACCTGCTTAAATGCTATGTCACTCTGTGGATTGTCAGTTCTTAGTAAGGAGGGTTTGAACTACTCCCTCAGGTTATTCTTTCTGCCTATTTTATTAAAAATATGTTTTCATTACTCTAGTAAAAAGAAATTGCGAACGAATAGATTTGACACTTGTATCCACAATAAACCTTTGCACTGATACTTAATGAGAATGTGTATATCTGGGATAATCAAACAAAGCAGATCCCCTAACCAGCATATGTTAGTGCAGACAGGAAATCCCACGTTTCTTATTCAGACACAGGTTCCATAAAAACAAAAAGGGAAGTTTTTGTTATCCTATAATCTACTCAACTCACGTTCTCTATCAGATATTACAAGAGGTGCATTCCTTCTGACTCAATATGATCAACTCTCCCCTTACCCCTCGCTTTCAATATTAAAGCTCACACTGCAACTTCAACAGCTTCATTAGGATTCCTGTTCTATGTTTACAAGGAATTAGCTTGCTCTAGCCAAACCAATAATAAATTCTGTTGATAATGTTATTTGGAAAGTAGGGCGACCTAGATTACAGATCTGTCTGTGACACCAAAACCCTGCATATTCTAAATTGCTAATTAAGGTAAATGGGGTGAGGTGGTCAATAAGAGCTAAAACAAACCGAACAAAAAAATCACTTAAAACTCAATTCTCAAGCTGCTATACTTAAAAAGAAAAAAAACCCAACAAAACCACAAACCAAACCAATCAAACAAACAAAAAAAAAAACCCCAAACCAAATCAACTAAACAAAACCCAAGAAAGAAGCTAACCCTCGAAGCAGGTACTACAACAGAATCTTCACTGTATTCACACAGCTTTTCCAGTACAACTGGAAATAGTTGCTGAAAAATTCCCTACAAATGTATTTTATTTATTTTACTTTGAAATTCCTTTACGAATGCCCAGAAGGCCCAAAGGGGTAGGTTGGCACCCAAACAAAAAGCGGAGTCACCTCGATGCTGCTGTGCAGCGCGCGATTGAAGGAATGTTCCTCTTCCTGCGGCTGCCTGGGAGCCACTGCAAAGACTCTTTGCCTGCTTTAGCTTTATCTGAAGATGAACTGCTGTGGGGTTAATCACAATAATTATGTACTTTCTCCCTCTCTAAGAAGCATTATTTACTCTGCATCTCAGGCTAGGGATTGTGAGGAACAAAGTTGAGCCTGTGCATCTGCCGTTTGCCAAGTGCTGACTTAATCCTCCCCGTCCTGCTGTCCCACATAATTATTCTGCGGAGTGTGGGTGAAGAGGAAGACCTGGATATAATACATTGTTGTTTTTCTTCTCCAGACATGTAGTGGTTTAGGCCATTTCTGGAGCTGCTGTCTTTTTATCTCCTACTTTGCCACACAGAGGGAAGCATTTGTCTTTACGACGGCGTAAAATTCAAGCTATGTTAAGACCTGAATTAAAAACCACACTAAGAAAAATCTTATCAAGTTTCTCATTAGAAAATATTTTGTATTTACCAAATGTGATTGCATGTGCAAGCCTTATTTAACTAGTTTATTATTTTGATTGCATACCTCCCAAATATGTTTTCAACTAACATAATTGTGTTAATTTGCATCTTGAAAGGGTACCTTTTAAAAACGGAGCATTTTATCAAGGTTATTCCTGCTGAATCAAAAGAAACTCTCAGAGTTTTAAGAACCACCTTCAAAGGATACCAAACTAGGAAAGCAAAAAACAAAAATCAAAAAGCTCAAATCTTCTAACTCTCCCACCACTACTACACTAAACAACAAAACCACCCACAAAAATTAACAACACCCCCCCAAAAAAACTCTAAACTCAAACAAACCCCCAAAACAAAACAAATAAAAAACCCCAAAAGAAAACACACACACACAAACTAAAAATACAAAATTAATTTTCAGTGAGATAGCTATAAATTAGTTTTGATTGTCAGGGAATCCTTAACAAAAAAAAAAAAANAAAAAAAAAAAAAAAGACCTGAACCAACAGGATGTGGTAGAATGGCTTCCTGGAGTCTAGAGATAGAAACAAATCAACTGTCCTAGTCAACAGCTGATGAGTTGTGTCTGTTAAATACCAAGTTTAACAATATAGGGCACAGCTCATGCTTTCATTTTACTGACAGGTGATTTGTATCTTTTACACTTGTACTAGTGGCCAAGGCTGGATTTGTTGCAATTGTTGCAAGAGGAAAGTTTTTGCAACCCCACAGTACATATTTAGGCTTTTTTTGCCCCAGCAGACTTTACNAGTCAGAAAAATTAAAATTGTTAGGTTACATAACTTTCAATTAGTAGAAAATGTAACAAACAGTTAAATTCTGGTGGCTTTTGAACATAAACAGCTCTAAAGCCTTTTGATTAGTGACTGCTGCTAGTTGAACCACTACACACAAGCTTGGTTCCTCTGAATTTCATGCACCCATGAAAAAAGCAAACATCACATAGCATGATATGATCTCTTCTTGGGTCTTGTTCATACATATGCCTCTGTGCAAGACAACCACAGCACTGATACTGCTTTTTGGGACCCAGACTGCAAAACTGAGGTAGGAGAAGAATCTGGTACAGGGAATCATTCTGATATACCACCACAATTATTGGCCTCCGTGAGTGAGAGAGGAAGCTTACTTAATCTAGAAATAAGGCTGTACATAATCACCTAATAATGCACAGATTAAACAACTTGGTATACACAAAACTAGAATAAAAATAATCCAGATTAGCAACATCTCTTTGGATTTAAGGGTTTGGGTTTTTTCCTTTTTTTTTTTTTTTAATCACAGGTGGAGTAGTTGCTGTGGAATCTCAGCAATTAATGACATTATTCCAAATCTGATGAGTTTTGTCACAGTAATGCTGATCTAGCCAAGATTAAAAAAAAATAAGGATGTAACAGTCTGCCTTGTTATCAGTGTGAATGTTGTCACAGCTTCTCAGTGAACTGTGACTGAGATGTATTAGGAGGTCAAAAGGGCAAAGCTCTTCAATTTTTTACAGTTCTAGAAAATGGATGACATTCGAAGAAAAGCTTAGACTTAGCAGGGGGCCAAACGAAGTCAGGGGTTTTTTTTCTGTATGTATTCTTAAAGAAGGAAAAAGAAAACAAACAAATGCAGGCTCTGTTATTAAAAGGCTCTATTTCATGCTAGGCTTCTTCTGTATGTTTATTGTGTACAATTTACTGCTTAAACCCCCTATAAAGCTCACACAATGATTTGGATAAAATCAGAAAGAAAAGTGCTATGAATCTTGCTTCCTGGAGTGGCAGAGGTTGGGCCAGAGGTGAGATTTCAATGAATTACACTCATAAGTGCCCATAAATTATAGATAACAGTACAGTTAGATGCATTATTTTATCTCAAATTAGGGCTGTGCAATTGGGTATTCACAGGAGCTCTCTCCAGCAGCTTTATGCAAGTGTTGGCAGCTGAATGAGGTTGGCTCTGACTATATCTTCTTTAAAGAAACAGATAATTAAGTATCTCCCAATCATCTGGCCTCTTTTTTTTTTTTTTTTTCTCTCTCCTTTTCCAAAGGTTAACGCTTGAATGCTTTAACTGAGTAATAAGAAAAAGATGTGGTGACCTGATAAATTTTCTAACCTTTATTACTCTTTAAGACATTTTAACATTTAAAGCCCCTTGATAATTTTGCTAATGCTTAATATTTTTTCCATTTAGGAGAGCACACTCTGCTTGCCGTGTGTGGCAAGATGAAAACTCAGGATAGCTGTAATCAGTAGAGGAAAACCTCCAATAATTAGTAAGTTTGTGGCAAAGAGGAACAAGACAGAATGCTCACTATGTATTCCTGTATCATCAACTATTTGCTTGAGCCACAGCCTATTTTTCACTAGTTCATGTGTTTCTAACACACATACAAAGGATAAAATATTCTTTGATAATCATGTCTTGGGCTGAATTTCACAGGACATCATTTCAGCCCTAGACTCCCTGGAAAATCATTGACATCTTTATAAACCTGTTTCACTATCCTTGAAGGCCTCATCTAAGGTCTTAAATATTCAAGGGCTGTAGAGAGAAATTATAAATACACACAGAGCTAATGATGTAAATAGAATTGAAATTTAATCCACTGTCATTAATAATTTTACAGTGATTTCTAGAGTGCTTAAGCACAAATTTGAAAGATAAAGCTTGGCCTCTAAAGGCAACATTAAAACTAGAGATGGGACAGGACACCATGGATCTGTAAGCATTTTTTCTTTCCATTTGCTACTGCCCAGAGATGCTTTGGAGTTGAAGCTAGATCTTTATAAACTACCTGCTTGCAATATGGTAGTGTTTTCTGTGTGGGGAAGACCAACAAAGGCAGTCTGACATAAAGCTGCAACAGAATTTCTTCACTTGCACCTACAGGACCTTCTTTTCCACTGTGGGGAGCTTACTCTCTATAGGGAGGCTTGCAGACCATAAATGGGTGGCAATCCACCATGCTTAGCCAGTAGCATTTCAGTGATGGTATTTTGCAGGCAGTCTTATACAGAGCTGCAACAGAATTTCTTCACTTGCACCTACAGGACCTTCTTTTCCACTGTGGGGAGCTTACTCTCTATAGGGAGGCTTGCAGACCATAAATGGATGGGAATCCACCATGCTTAGCCAGTAACATTTCAGTGATGGTATTTTGCAGGCAGTCTTATATAGAGCTGCAACAGAATTTCTTCACTTGCACCTACAGGACCTTCTGTTCCACTGTGGGGAGCTTACTGTCTATAGGGAGGCTTGCAGACCTTAAATGGATGGGAATCCACCATGCTTAGCCAGTAACATTTCAGTGATGGTATTTGCAGGTGCCTTGTGTTCAGAACCCATCGGACAGGATTTGACAGGATACTCTGACTGTCCTTCTGCTGTTTGCTTATGCTTTTCACTTAGAGGATTCAAATGTTCTAAGATGAAAACTTGGCATGCACCTCATCAGGCTGTGGATTCTGGAGACCAAGGGTGAGAACATATTCCTAGAACACCCTGTCTGTTTTCTCAAAATGAACAGAGGACTTTCAGCTAAGCACTGCTACCTTGAGGAATTAAGTAGATATTTTTTTAAATGTCTTTTTTTTTTTGATGCCTCCTAAGTTGTTCAACCAAAACCATCTAGAATTAAATGCTACACAAAATGTCACCCAAAGTAGCTATTTACCATGATGATTGTTGTGAACAATCTATTTAGAAAGAGAAAACTGTGTTCATTTGTTTCTAAATAGCTGACCTATTGGCTTACAGAGCCATTATTGATCAATTTCTAGGCAAGAGCAGAGGGTAATCTTTGTCATATGATTTCCTTTAGATGTTAAGAAAATTTGGTTAACATCCAAAGATGATTTAAAAAAAAAAACAACTTAACAATATTAAAAATATATTTTATACCTCCATTCATGACTGAGTACATAATATTAATCTAGTGCTGCTAAATCAGTCAGTACTGCAACCCCCTCTGTAAATGAGTGAACATTTGTCCTTTTCAGTATGTATATTTAGCACACTAGGAAAAAAAAAAAATATATATATATATTCCTCCACTTCTTCCATAATGGCAATAAAAAGAAACTGATTATTTTTCACTTGTCCATAAAAAATGTCCCCAACAGCAACCTGAATTTGATTAAGCTGGTATATCAAACATATATATGGAAGAGTGCACACAAAGTAGGGTTTACAAGAACGTATGTACGAATTAGATGACTGCAATATTTAATAACTCACTGAATCCTTGCTAATGTAATGCTTCCCCCCACCCCTGCATTCAGCCATATGAAACTGAAATAATTTCTAAGTAGAACATGCCATTCTTTTAGTGTTTAAATCAGGTCTGTTTTATCAACACACCAATCATAACTCCTGCAATGAAACATCTCAGACCTCGAAAGGTAGAAACACACTTAGTGAAACTTGCTGGAACTGTTGGAGGGTCCAGAGGAGGCCACGAAGATGATCAGAGGGCTGCAGCAGCTCTGCTATGAGGACAGACTGAGAGAGTTGGGGTTCTGCAGCCTGGAGAAGACAAGGCTTCAAGAAGACCTCAGAGTAGCTTTCTGGTATCTGAAGGGGGCCTACAGGAAGGCTGGGGAGGAATAATTTACGAAGTCTTGTAATGACAGGACAAGAGGCAATGGATTTAAACTGACAGAGGGGAGATTTACACTAGATGTTAGGAGGAAGTTCTTTCCAGTGAGGGTGGTGAGACACTGGCACAGGTTGCCCAGGGAGCTTGTGGCTGCTCCCTCCCTGGAGGTGTTCAAGGCCAGGTTGGATGAGGCCTTGAGTGACCTGTTCTAGTGGGAGGTTTTCCTGCCTATGGCTGGGGGTTGGAACTAGATGATCCTTGAGGTCCCTTCCAACCTTACCATTCTATGATTCTATGAAATACTAAGACCTATTTGTGAAAAAAAGTTTTTCTTCTTTAGTGTGAGACTAATTTCACATCTGTTGAAAACAACAACCCCCAACCAAACAACCTTCTTTCTCTTTTCCCTAAGACTTAACTGCCTTAACTTATTTTTACAAAAAATATTTCCTCAATCTTATTAAAATGATGGAGCTGGGAACACTGAAAGCACTTTAAATGGTCTTATAGCTTGCACATTTTCCACTTTGAGCTTGGGCCAGGAAGTCAGTTTTAAGATGCATTTAATGTTGCACGAATCCCAAGCAAAGGAAATTGGCTTCAGTGTTTTAAAACTTAAGGTCAGTGGATATTGCAGTGCTCTGATGTGATAGACACAAGACTCAGTTGTTGAGATGTGAGCCACTCATTTAACATTCATTGTTATTTTTCTACCGCCTTTGAGCCTGGAAGCACCAAAACCCCCAGTCTGTGTGCACTACACCTCAAGAGTAACTTCATTTAGTTTTGTTTAAAATAGAGAATTAATCACTGCCAATACTTTTTTTTTTTTTTTCCCCTTCCTTCTGTGACAGTGCTTCAAGTTTGCAGTGGAATTAGAAAATGATTGTTAATTTACACATACAAGATAATTTTATGTGACTTAAGAAAGATTAAATGGAACAATCAGGAGTGACAGTGGAAGAAATTAAATCAGGATATGAATGAGCACTGTTTTATACTGTAGGTGTTCCTGCAAAACCTAATGCTAATACTTAAACTCATCAGTTAATCACTTCCCATATTCTTTTTCAAATATTAACCTTTTAAAAAGTTGAATTAGCTTAAGAATAACTTGATATATCATTAGGATTCATTTAAGAAGTCCATGCCGAAAAAGAATAGTTCTCTTTTTAAACAGTTTTTAATTATTATGAGGCTTATATGAAGAGGAAAATATATTTTAACAAGCATCCACACAAGTGGTCTGATTATGTTATTCTAATCTGCAAACCTAATTATCACCTTCTTATGGAGTACAAGGAACAGCTTTAGAAGAAAATTAATGTATCCTATCAGTGGGACAGTTTGTCACTTTATTAAATAATCATCTTCTTTGCAAATAAAATTGTTAGAAGCTGCATTGTATTAAGGAAAAAATAAAACCCCTCACACCATTACATATTAAAATTAACTTCCCACCGTTTCTTTAATGGTCTATTAAGCCTTCACTGTGGTGGATTATGAAGTACAAATGAGGATATCAACTGTTTCTAAAACTGTAAGGGACGAATACGTTCTATGTGCATTTTTTATTACTGTCAGCTACAATTTAGCAAACATTTAAACTATTTTCACTAGTTTCCAACGTAGAAAGTGTACATTCAATCCAAAGTAGATAATGCCATTCCCCCCCTCTTGCCCCATTTTGAACTAAATTTTAAGCTATGGGTCCAAAACTGACTTCTCACTCTGTCTCATGTTCTGTAACAATTCACATTCTATATCTCAATCTAAAAAACAAAACCAACCCAAACAATCTGAAGAGTTGCCAAAGATGTCTCTGGAATAAATCTTTAGAGTGGCCTGTAGCATGAAAAGCAGAATTCTTGACAGAAATACTTAATGCAGCATTATTCAAAATGCCATTCTACCTAAGACCAACATTTCACCTCCAAAACTTCTAAGTCCCGTACAGTGACCACAGAATGTTGCAGCTTGTGAATACACACAGGAACGCAGCTCATGAGCAACTCCAGGGTTGTGCTTTTCTGCCCCGTAATGAAGAAGTCTTGCTGGGCTCATCACCAACTAAAGATTTTCTTTCACTGGTCACTGCACTATAAAGGTTGTTGCTTTTTTTTTTTTTTTTTTTTTCCTATTATGACTTCCATGTAAAACTAACTGGGATTATTTTTAGCTCTCTTTGATTAGGCTATATTATTCAGTGAAACCAAAACCTGTATAAAATTATGCCAATTTTAATGGAATTGTTATCCAGAAAAAAAAAAGGTGCCTAACAGATGGAGTATCAGTTTAAAGCTACATTTAAAAAATTACTTAGCTCCCTCTTGTTAACTATCTCTGGTGAGTCAACGTAGATCACCTGGGATTTAGGCAACACAGCACGTGCATGCTGTATTTGTACTCCAGGCTTGAACTTAATCTCCAACATTCCAGGCAACTACTCCTACCTTTGCACTTCCAGCCACAGTTTACGATGTAAACTGCTGCAGTTTTCATACTGGTAGCAACACAGCAGAATAAGTCCCTTGGTTGGACCTATACTGCATTAAGGATGACATTTAACAAGGCTAAGTGCAGGGTTCTACACTTGGGCCACAACAACCCCAAGCAGTGCTCCAGGCTAGGGATAGAGTAGCTGGAGAGGAGCCAGGCAGAGAGGGACCTGGGGGTGCTGGTAGAGAGTAGCTGAACATGAGCCAGCAGTGTGCCCAGGTGGGCAGGAGAGCCAATGGCATCCTGGTCTGGATCAGGAGCAGTGTGGCCAGCAGGACCAGGGAGGTTATTCTGCCCCTGTGCCCGACACTGCTCAGGCCACACCTTGAGTGCTGTGTCTGGTTCTGGGGCCCTCAATTCAAGAGGGATGTGGAGGTGTTAGAAAGTGTCCAGAGAAGGGCAGCAAGGTTGGTGAGGGACCTGGAGCACAGCCCTGTGAGGCTGAGGGAGCTGGGGGTGTGCAACCTGAAGAAGAGGAGGCTCAGGGCAGACCTCATTGCTCTCTACAACTACCTGAAAGGAGGTTGTAGCCAGCTGCGGTTGGGCTCTTCTGCCAGGCAACCAGTAACAACGAGGAAACACAGTTTCAGGTTGTGCCAGGGGAGGTCTAGTCTGGATGTTAGGAGGAAGTTGTTGACAGAGAGAGTGATTGGCATTGGAATGGGCTGCCCAGGGAGGTGGTGGAGTCACCATCCCTGGAGGTGTTGAAGAAAAGCCAGGATGGGGCACTTAGTGCCATGGTCTAGTTGATTGGCTAGGGCTGGGTGACAGGTTGAGCTGGATGATCTTGGAGGTCTCTTCCAACCTGGTAGGTTCTATGATTCTAAGCTGCCCAGGTGGTCTATGTTCATCTTAACAAACAAGCAAATAAACAAACCCCCAAGCCTTCTCTCATAAGACCATTTGTACTTCAGCAGCACAGAGGGAGAAAGTCTTTACTAGGTGTTGAAGCTGAGACTCTTTCTCTTCAAGCAAGCACTGTATCTCTTCATACAGCAGCAAGGGTGGAAGAGACAAAGCTACTTGTCCGTACCTGAGGCAAGATTCTGATCTTTTAAAATGCAAATTAGCTTTCTCTTTAAATAGGAAAAAATGTTTTCAAATCAGGGAAACTATTTCCTGCCCAGCACAATCATTTGAGGAAGCTTTACTAGCTGTGCATTTTTAGGTCCTTCCAGAAAGGAGGATATTTACCCATACAGGTAATCTAGAATTTCCTAAGATGAAGGATTAGCAAGATACTCATTTTTCTTAAGTAATATTAATTGTTCACCTGTTTATGAGTAAGTTCTGTGCAGCCGTCAAAAATGTCCAAAATTCTGTGATATTGTACATGGGACACAACCAGAACTCTGTAAAATAAGACAATCAGTCTGAAATCCTAGAGGGTTACCTAAGTGTAATGTACCAGATAGTATTTGACAAAGTATAAATCAATATTTTTATTATAAACTCTACCTCTGCATTTTGATTCCATAATTTTTTTAACTTATAGAATCATAGAATGGTAAGGTGTGCTGGTTTGAGG
>VWZE01010443.1:19524-35057 GCA_013396675.1 Eubucco bourcierii
CAGAATCCCCTCCCTTGCCCTGCTGCCCACACTGCTCTTGCTGCAGCCCAGCATTCAGTTGCTGTCTGGGCTGCACTCACTGCAGGCTCATGTTGAGCTTTTCATCACCCCAGACATCCACCCAGACATCCAGATCCTGCTCCTCAGGGCTGCTCTCAGCCTTTCACCACCCAGCCTGGAGTTGTGCTTAGGATTGTGGTTGTCGGTGGTTTTGATTTTTTTTTTTTTTAAAAAAGGTACTGAAATTACACCAAAGGAAACAAAGCTAGTTAAACTTTATTTTCCAAAACTCCAAACTAATTATGTTAAATAAACATTCAAGAAAACAGTCAGTGCTCACTCGATTAGTAGATGCACAAGTTGTTTAACCAAACGTAACAGTGAAGTATGAACAGAATTATTTACATGCATATGTACAAAACATGTTCTTTAAAGCAGCTAACTTTTGAGAAATGGTTGGGTTTTTTTTTTAAAATGGATTCTACTTGTCTAAGCAGTAACAGGAAACAATACAACCGAGTTTGGCAACAACAATGAAGTACCCTAGGAAAACTAACATGATTATATGGGATCAAAAAAAGAGCAGCTGGCTTCAAAATGTTAACAGTTATGAAACATGAGTTTACTCCAATTACAGAAGAATCAAACTACGCAGAATCAGAAGACTGAAGAAAGTTACAAGGGTTGGAAAGGTTAGACATGTTAGATATTCCAAGACAAAAATCATACTGAGCACTGCATATACCCAAGAGAAGCTGGTGTTAAACCCAAGCTATATTCATATAGTCTTTAAGACTACAAGATAAAAGGTACTGTGTAGCATGTAGAAGTTGAAACTTAACCTAAACCAAAAATCCTGAAAGCACCTGACTTAAAAAATACTTCCAGCTTTTTTCCCCACTTGTTAACATACAAGATGTTTATTCCAGGAAAAAAGATCTGGACATCCCCTATGTGAGTTTTGGAAGAAAGGAAATAAAAACAAACAAAAGAAAAAAGAAAAAAAACCAACACCAAACAAACAAACAAAACCCCAAACTTTCACAAATCACTTCTTGTGGGAAAAGAAACAAAGCCAAAAACAAACCAAAAATTAAATACCAAGTATCTTGTGTATGACAAAAAGGATTAATAAATCCCAATATATACCAAAACAAGCAAACAAGCAGTTAAATTTCAATCAAGTTATCCCCATTTCTCCCTCAAAGGAAATTTTACTTGACTGTTCCCCACTAAAATTTAAATTATGATAATTTTTAAGTCACTTTTATTGCAGCCAAAACATTGTTCATATACCTGTACATAAAATAAACTATTATATATACACAACATTTTAAGTTACAGGGCATAAGTTTACAAATTTTGGCAGATTCTGTTAAACAAAATGGAAATTGTGTAGCTTTAGCTCTTGGAGAAAGTCAAGTTCCTTATTTTGGTACAAATGTTTTGTGTCCCCCTGTGTTCTAACCATACCTAAACTGGCTTAATAAACTGACATTAACGTGTAACACATCACTGTTTTCTCTTACGCTCTGATTCTAGACAGAACTTCTCAAATGCTTCTTCAATTTCTGGATCCATCTCATCATCAATGTCATCAAGATACCTAAAAAAAACCCAAAACAACAAATCCAAGTTTATGCACAGTTTTTCAGAAACATTTATGTAGATATAAAGCTCCATTTTTATTCTTAACAAGTAGCAGTTAGCTATGACATATTCTTGAAAGAGCTGAAGGGGATTTAAAAAAATAATTTATACTAGCAAAGCAAGCAAATCTCAAAGCAGCAGGAGTTTGTACAAGTAGTTACAGTATTTTTTCCATCATTTTACATCATAGAATCATAGAATGGTAAGGTTGGAAGGGACTTCAAAGATCATCCAGTTCCAACCCCCTGCCATAGGCAGGAACGCCTCCCACTAGTGCAGGTCACTCAAGGACTCCTCCAACCTGGCCTTGAACACCTCCAGGGAGGAAGCAGCCACAACCTCCCTGGGCAACCTGTTCCAGTGTCTCACCACCCTCACTGGAAACAACTTCCTCCTAACATCCAGCCTAAATCTCCCCTCTGCCAGTTTAAACCCATTGCCCCTTGTCCTGTCACTACAAGACCTTGTCAACAGTCCCTCCTCAGCCTTCCTGTAGGTCCCCTTCAGATACTGGAAGGCTACTCTAAGGTCTCCTGGAAGCCTTCTCTTCTCCAGGCTGCAGAGCCCCAACTCTCATAGCCTGTCCTCATAGGAGAGCTCATCTTATGCTGTCTGCAGTTTATCAGACAGAAATAGTTAAGATCACAAAAAAAGGCAATAATGCAATTCAACCTTCCTCAAATTTAATGATCCCTCTGTATTAAACATTTTTTTTTTTGCAGAAAATGTAATTAGCATCATACTGGTGTAATTTTCAGTTGGTCAACATCCTAGGTCAAATGCTAGTTTTTTTTTTGGCATACTAGATAAGTATTTATTTATACAGAAAACCTGCATTCCTGGGTGTTGCTACATGACAGAAGGCAACCTTCTCCTCACTTCCTTGTGTCTGCATTATGTAACTTTATGATATGGTAACCAGTCTTTTGGAAAGAAAATCTTGTCTTATTTAGTAGGATTGAATCCAGCCCCTTTTTGTGACCAAATGGCTGAAAAAACTGCATAGCATGGACACTCAAGTCTTAATTTCAAAGGAGCTGGGAAGCAATGGGCATCACTTCAGCTTTCTTCCCCCCCCTCCCATTTACTGCAAAGTAATTTCAATGTTCTTTGTCTTCTCTAGATCCAACTGGAGCATTTATTACCACAAACTAGGATAACGGAGTTGTAGCTTGAACATGATAGTCTATGTAATTCTTAAAAGTTAGCAACTATTGACTCTCAAAAATTGTGTTTAATTTCAGGTGCTCAGTTTACTGTGCCTTGGTTCCAAAAAAAGGCAGTGTGTCTCATCTGCAGAGTGGCCATAAATAGTTCTCACACAACCACCGTAATTGCCACGAAAACTTAAAGGAAGCATTATCTGTCAGCATCATGCACTGAAGAAGCAGATTATGGATTTGTTCCTTCTTTTCTTGTACAAGTGTACACCTGAGAAAGCAGAACCCTTCCCCCTGATGTCAGTCATGAGAAATACCTGACAGGATCAGGATACTTTTGCCTAAGCTTTTCTTAAGCCTTCCCCTTGCATGAAGGTTGACTCAAGAGTCTTCTGTATAGCATTCTTTGGTTTTGCTGGTTGTTCATTTTGTTTTCTTTGTTTTTTAACTGCTCTCTCCATATTGCATTAAATTTGTTCTTAGCAGAGAGGTTCACATAGTTGTTTTTTTTTCCCCCCCTCAGTATGAGCTTGTTGATTTCTCATGAACCTCTAATTTATCTTCCACAGTTCTTGCTGATCACCTCAGCTAGGTGCAACCCAAAAGTTTTCATTTACTAAACAGAAACACTGATTCAGGCCAGAACTCTTACTGCACAAACACTGAAAATGTTCTTAAGTGTTAGATCATGATCTGGAAGCACTCCAACTAGGTGAATAGAAAGCTCAGAGCAGTATTTTCGACCACATTTATTTCATGTGTTTCCTATTAAATTCCTATAACCTGGTGTCAGAAAGACAGGCTATATTCTCATCCATTACCTTCCCCCTCTGGTATCAGGTAGCTTTTCTTGTTCTAAAAGAACACTGAATAGCCAATTAACTAAGGAGTACATATCCTTAAAATATATATCCTAAAGGAGAGAAACTTAACTTCCTCTCTTTTGTATCATCTCTAGCTGGGATGTGTATGTTCATCAGTCAGATGAATTCATGTTGCCTCACTACCAAAACTTGAAGGTCTGGTGCTTCATTTTGCTTGCCAATTATTTTTTAAATGCATAATAGACTATGTTTGTACATGTGCATAGATATTTGAAATTTAATTGCCCTACCTGTGCTGGACAAATATAAAAGGTGTTTCAAACTCGTGTGATAACAAAGTGACCTACACCCAAGCAAATACATCAAACCTCCATTGTACTGCTGAGTAAGAATGGTATTAAATTTTTGTCAGCATTGAGTTCCTAAGCCTGCAGTAAAAATAACTAGCATTAAAAACAAATCCTATTGTTCAAAAAACACATACGCATCTCCAGGTCCCGACAGATCAGTTCCATTTTCTTCATAATCTGGAAACAAATCCTCTCTTTCAAGTAACTCTTGGTATTTTTCTTGGTAATCTGGCAAAGTAAAACACAGAGACTGAGCAATATACAAGGCTAGTCCTCTAAATTCAAATACATTGATACATCCTATTTAGTGAAACCAATGGCACGAAACAGAACAGACAAAAAAACTCCTGCTTCAAGTGTTCTCTCAGGGTATCAAGCAACCTGTAAGAATATGTCCTTCAGAGAACTACCGAGGTAGTTGCAGATTATTTTGCCTATTTGGCTCACATTACAGAAAACAGAACAAGGAAGAAACAAACCCTTTTGCTACTTAAAAAAAAAGACAAAAAGAAGGACTTGAAGACTTCTGGTGTTCTAGAGATACCAAGGGCCAAGGGCTGCACCACAGATTCTCCTGAACTGAATGAAGAAATGCACATTCTCGGTATTGAACATTTATCTTCTTTATATACCTTACTTTGCATTAATTACACAAAGCCAGGAATTCAGGCATAATTTTGTCTTTTTGTGTAAGCCTTGGATTTTTGAAGAACAGTTATTTTGTGTACTTCTACACTTAATGACAACTGTAAGTGAGACTGAGATGACAGGAATAC
The DNA here is from genome assembly GCA_013396675.1 of Eubucco bourcierii. Taxonomy (NCBI): domain Eukaryota; kingdom Metazoa; phylum Chordata; class Aves; order Piciformes; family Ramphastidae; genus Eubucco; species Eubucco bourcierii. The sequence goes on from VWZE01010443.1 coordinate 24,285, forward strand.
TAAACTTGTGACATACCTGGATCTGCTGCAGTGAAAGGAACACCATCCGAAGTGTAAAATGTCGGCTCATTCTAAGAACAAAGTTACACTGAGTTATATTCATTCTGAGACAGCTGTTTGCAGCTTCCAGCAATGTGACTGTCTTATGTATCAAATTAAGTTCACATGTATCCATGCAACCTTACCATAAAATAATTCGGGTCGTTTTCAGGGGTTGCTTCTGTGTGTGAAGAAGTTCCAAGAACTCTACCCCAGTTACTTGCTCGCAGTTCTACTAGTTTCAACAGCATGTGTTTCACATCTCTGAAACAAAGAGAAGCATGACAAACATTAGAGTATTTTGTGCTAATAAAGAAGTTGGGCTTCTATTATCTTGCAAAGACCAGGTAGTTACATCCTCTCCCCCCCAGGCAAAGCTGTCAAGTGGACAAAATTTGGTCCAGTCCACAGATAATTTTGGTATTTTCTCCTGCAAGTCTAGATGCTTTGTGTCACTTAAGAAATAGCAATTTAAGCTTTCAGGAAGCAGGGAAGGTAAGTAAGTGGTGGGTGTCAAAGAGACTCTTTTCAGTGCTGCCCAGTGACAGGACAAGGAGCACAAACTAGAACACATGAAGTTCACTTAAACATAAGGGAAAAGTTTACTGTGAGGGTGGCAGAGCACCAAACAGGCTGCTCAGAAAGATCTCCTCTTCTGCAGGCTTTCAAAACCTGCCTGGATGCATTCCTGTGAAACCTGATCTAGGGGAACCTGCTTTAGCAGAGACAGAGCAGATGATCCCTAGAGGTCCCTACCATTCTGCGCCTGTGGCACAAGCAACAGAAATTGCTACAGTTTCTCAAGACACCAAATCTGCAATACAAGTTAAGAACAAACACTTTTCTGATAAAAAACAGGAGGATGATTGTCTTGAAATCATATTTTAATCACCTATTTTATGCTCCTGACTTAACTGTCTTAATCACAGCAGTCAAAAGTAATGTCTTGAATAGATAAGGTACTATCAGCACCCATTTAATCTCCTAAATAAGAGAAATTGCTTTCTTCTTTCAGGCAAGTTCAGAGTTCCATTAAGGAACAAATGAATAGGTAAATTAAATCATCAGTTGTTTTCTCTATTAAAATGAGCTTGTGCTTCTGTGTCATTGAAGCCTCAGCTTGTGCTATCAATTTTCTCTGGTTCCTGAAGCAAAATTTTCCTCATCATCACTGAGGGCTGCTCAATTACAGCCAACAGATGCTGTGAACTACCTGTTGGCCTCCCTCAATAATGCAGGAGACCAGGCACTGTCTGAACAATCTACAGTTCAATTGCAAGAAGCTGAAGATAAAATACAGGAGAATTAACCAATCTCCTGCATACAAAATTGCATGACTGCAAAATAAGAAACAGAATGCACTAGCAAACCACTAATTTTTTTTTACCTCAAACTCCTCTAAGAGTCTGCCAAAAAGTCTCCAGAAAAAACAAACACACACCACCACAAAGCATATCCCACTTTTGCTATATCTCTATAGTGATTTGTATATATCAAATACTCTCAGATTTCTAAGTATAAACTATGAGAGATGATCACTATTATCACTATTTTATTTGTATATAAAAGATTCATTTTATTTATATATGTATCTAGTATATACATACACACACTTATATTTACTTATTTGCTTTCCAGGCCTAAAACAGAAATGGAAAATTTTAAGATGTAATGGAACATGCATCTATAAAGACATGAAAAACAAAAAACACACACACACCTCCCCACAACTTCCCATTTGATTTTTTTTTAACCTGGGAATTGACCCAAACATCACCTTGCCCTAGCAGCTCTCCTATGAGGACAGGCTGAGAGAGTTGGGGTTCTTCAGCCTGGAGAAGAGGCAGCTTCCAGGAGACCATACAGTAGCCTTCCAGTATCTGAAGGGGGCCTACAGGAAGGCTGGGGAGGGACTATTTACAAGGTCTTGTAATGACAGGACAAGGGGCAATGGGTTTAAACTGGTAGAGGGGAGATTTATACTGGATGCTATAGGAGGAAGTTGTTTGCAGTGAGGGTGGTGAGACACTGGCACAGGTTGCCCAGGGAGGTTGTGGATGCTCCCTCCCTGGGGGTGTTCAAGGCCAGGTTGGAGGAGGAGGCCTTGAGTAACCTGTACTAGTGGGAGGTGTCCTTGCCTATGGCAGGGGGTTGGAACTAGATGATCCTTCAGGTCCCTTCCAACCTTACCATTCTATGATTATGTATTTTGGACATGTTAACTATTCTTGAAGATTAAAGTGTTCTGTTTAATACAAAATCAAAACATTGCACAAATTTCTCTTACCTGCTACAGTTTGCATCCAACACAACATTTTCAATTCTCTGAATCATTTCATCCATATCATTCTTCCCTTTCTCTTTCCATGCATCTTCTAAAACTGATCCTGTCAACTAAAGATAAGGTTTACAAAAAAAAAAAGAAAATTACAGATCTTTAATAAACTGCCAACAGAAGAGATTCCACAATATTTCATAAGATTTAGATGCACTGAGGGATGAAGCTCCCAGCTCCCTAAGTGTTTTTGCCAAATACATTCACAGGCCTTGTGTATGATTCATTTTAGACTACACACTGCACAGTAACTCTATGCTCAATGTTTGTATCACCTGCAAGTTCAGAGCCACTACTCTTTCAGTCTTGAAACGTGATTTCAAAACAACTCTCAGTGACATGACAGGTATTACTTAGTAGATGCCATAAGAAAGACCACCTTATTTCTGCAGATGACACCACCATCTTACCTGGGAATAACAGTTTAGTCAACTTTGGAAACACTTTAGTCAACTTAGTACTAGACATGCCAGATGATCTAATTGTATATAAATGGAGTCAGGAATTATCTGATGAAGCCAGGCTGAATTTTAATACATTCTCTGAGGCTGAAGCTGCTGCTGGGAGAGCTTTAACAAGAGACAGTCTAGAACTGCTGTGAATCAAAGTCTTTTATTTTAAGAACAGGTACTACACTGGACAGCCACTGCACAATAGAAGCTAAATATGGGGAAAAAAATTTAGTTTGCTACTGAGGTCAAAGTTAATAGCAACTCCTCATATACTCAGCAGAAATATTAAGTGATCCAAAATGCCTGGAATGGAACCTCATGATTCAAAAGCACAAAATGCATAGGTAATAGCAAGTATCCTAGGCTGTGCTGGCATTGCCAGCTTACTGCTCTCCTACCTTGATCCCACATGATAGCATCAAGAATATTGAATTAAAAATAAACATACTGCAAAGCACACAGGTGAAAATTTTATATCTATCAAGTGAGCAAGACAAAAGGAGGCATTTACTGCTTCACTAACAAAACCAAGATTTCATGAAGTAATCCAATCCAGATACAATCCTACCTTTGCTACATGACATCACAAAACACATGCATTGAAGAAAAGTACTTTCTGTAACACCTTTCAGACTGAGCAAAATGTCAAAAATAATTCAGATCATGGACATATGAATGGATGTTGAAGCCAAATAATTATTTTGAGAATAAAGAAATTCTCCACCTTCTGTGGAGAATTAAAAAAAACCCAAACATACAAAAACACCACCACAGAGGAGTGGGAATCTTACTGATTTCTGTACTGTCTTTTTCAAAGGTTCTTTGGTGGACCTTGCCTTAGGGAAGCACTGCCCATGTAAGGACTTACCACAGGAGTGAATATGCTCACTGAAGGCAATCTCACACTTGCTATGAAGCAAGCTGCTTAAAGAGCAAAAGCTTCAAATGAAGGTTTTAAAATTGTAAGGCATAAACTCTCTGTTCTCCTTTTACTATGTTAAAAAAAAAAGGGCTGGCAGAATTAGAGTTCAAGATAGTGTTCACCATGAAAATGAAATATACATATTTCCACAGTAGCAACGATGAGGGCAAAGCATAAAGTAACTGCTACCAAGAACCTTTTGTAACAAAGTTTGATGCTGTCAACTGCTGAGTGTATTTCAGAGCAGAGAATATAGCTGACTTGAATTAACGGGGGGAATTTGACTACAATTTCCTCCCACACCAGAAAAAGTGAAAAACAGACCTGAAGGGACTCATTTGTGCCTTGGCTTCAGTTCTAGTGATTTTGTATGAATGCACATGGGAACGCATTTTGCTTTTCCAGTAGTATGTTATTTACTTAGCTCAATTTCGTAACAGTACTAAGGAGAGGGAAGAGTAGTTTGTTCTGCTAACTATGTAATGCAACCTATAAACACTTTCCCATTTACAGTTTACTTCACTGCTTACAAAAGGTAGGAAGGTAAAAAAGAAGTTTTTTTTCTTTCTTATAGAACTACTGTCTCACCTTCAACAGTTTCACTGCACATATCAAGTTACTGTCCACAGGATTAGAAAAGAGTGCATTTAGTAATTCCCGGAGGCCTTCCTGAAGAATTTCTGCTCGTGTTACCTGTCCCTTTGTTCCTTTAATCTGCAATTAGAAATTCACATAATCATGTTTTGTATCCTGAATGCTGCACAGTCTAGTTTGTGATGAAAATAGCTGAGTTGTTTGTCTGAAAGAACATGCCAAGTGCTGTAACTGTTTTGCATCACATATTTTAAATAATATCTTTAGAACTCCGACAGACATAAAAATTCTTGTCTCACATTCTGTCTCTTTGCTAAAGAAAAAAAAATTGCTAAGAAAAGCAACCAAATGCCTGGTAAATGATCCACACAATCCTGAATTCCCAGAACCTCATGCTATTTCCAGTACTACATTATGTATTCTCTACTTATACAAGGCACTCTACATAGTAAAAAAAACTACTTTTTTTTAATGGTACACTCCACAGAACTGGACAACTTCCCCTCCTCTTTATTTCTAAGAAGTGAAAATGAGATTTCAAAGCCTACTTATGAACAGAAGATTCAGCAAATTATTTTCTTTCCTCATGCCAGCAATATATTTTTTATAGTGTTTGCTTAAATAAAAGCATTGGAATAATCCAAAACTGCATTTTAAAGTACACTACAGCAAGCTTAAACTGAAAGAAGTTTAAGTGTACACTCACTTTTTTGTACATATGCATGGAGCATGAAATTTTGCTGGGATAAATATAAGCCAAGGTCTTGATACTCAAGAGGTATCTGTACAGGTCTGATATTTTAATTGCTCATTTTGAGGATTTCCACATCTTCCTCAAAGCTTTGACAACAGCTCCTATTGAATTCCCTGATCCTTATTTGCTTGTCTTAAGGTTCTAATGTAAAAGTTACTTAAGCTTAGTCATTTGGGAGTTTTGTGAGTCAGAAGTCAACACCAAAAGCTTCATTTCAAAGGTGGTTTATCACTGGTTCTTTCTATGAATGGTTACACTTTTTGTGGGTTTTATTTTATTATTATTTTTAGTCTTTACATATTTCTAACAAACTTGTCCTTTTTCTTTGACAAACACTGTGGTGCTAAAACTGTTCTAAAGTTACTTTGCTTCATTTCCCCCCTCCCTTCAAAAGAGCACCTCGAATTAGGTATAAACACTGAAACAAAACTTAAACAATAAAAAAAAAAAAGAAGAACCACCCTCATGGGTAGCCTTTTTCTTACCTCTAGGTTAAGGTAAAGTTCAGCTAGGAACAGCACAAAGGCATGAAATTGTTTTTGAGTAGTCTCATCTCCTTTGGTAGCTTCATCTCTGTTTTCATACTCCGTTTGACATCTGTAAACATTGAAGTGGTGAGCACTAATATTTTTGACCATAGCATTGAGTGTTATGAACAAGAATTACAGGGAAGGCCAAGGCAGATATCACAGTGCCTAACTGCTAAACCAGGACAAAGAAACAGAAAATATAAGCTACTGGTAAAACTCTTGCAAATCAGTACAGCTTGTTTTTGCAGCAGACTTCAACTTACCAGTAGTCTGCTGGATATACAGGTACAGCAGAGTAAATAGCCTAGGATGTTTCTGAAGCATGTGGAAGACAAATTCCTGACAGGGATGGTAAGTCAGCTAGGGAAGACCCTCTGCTGTGACTTGTAGGCAATGTGAAAGAAGGTGATTTCTTGAGCACAGAAACCATTGATCTTTTTTAGAAGACAGGTTGACAAAGTCCCTCAAGAGGCACACCTGAAGGACATGGGAGCCCAGGAAGGCTGGACAATCTTCAATAAAGAAATCCTAAAACTGCAGCAGCAAGTTGTGCAGATGTGCTGAAAGATGAGCTGGGGCAAAGAAACAGAATTGCTAAACAGGGAGCCCCTGCTGGAACTCAGAAAGTAAAGGGAGGTCTAAGAAATTGCCTATGGAAGAAGGAACAAGACACTCAGGAAGACTACAAAGATTTTGGGAAACTATACAGGGAGAAAATGAGACTGAGCAAAGCACAACCAGAACATAATCTGGCTACTGCCATAAGAGACATGAAAAAATGCTTCAGTCAACACATTAACAGCAAAAGAAGAGTTAAGGATAACCTCTATCCTCTGTTGCATGAAGGGGGAAAACAGTGTTCAAGGACAAGCAAGATGCTGAGGCATTTAGCACCACCTTTACCTCAGTCTTCTATAGCAAACCCAGTTGTTCTCCAGGTACCTAGGCCCCTGAGAGAGAAGACAGGGACAGAAAGCAGAATGAAACCCCCACAATTCAAGACGAAATGCTCAGGAATCTACTGCGCCAATTAGATGTACTAGTCCAAGCTGATGGTGCCAGATGGGATCCTCATAAAAGCTACTGAGGGAGCTGGGAATAGTGCTTACCAAACCAATTTCCATTATTTAACAGTAATCTTGCCTAATCAGGGAGGTCTCAGTTGACTGTGAGTTAGCAAATCACAGGACCATGAGATATTAGGGGTTAGAAGGGACCTCCACAGGTAGAGTCAAACTCCCCTTCCAAAGCAGGACCATGGACTCTAGCTCATGTCACACAGGAACACATCCAGACAGGTCTTAAAGTCTCCAGAGAAGGAGACTGCACAGCCTCTCTGGGCAGCCTGCTCCAACACTCAGTGACCCTTAAAGACTTTCTTCCTCAGGTTGAGGGGGAACTTCTTGCACAGCAGTTATACCCATTATGCCTTGTCCTGTCATGAGGCACAACTAAGAAGAGTTTGTCTTCTCCCTCTTGACCAGCAGCCCTCAGACATTTGATGTCTCTATTGATCAGATGTCTCTAAGTCTCCTCTTCCCCAGTCTAAACAGTCCCAGGACTCTCAGCCTCTCCTCACAGGGCAGTGCTCCAGCCCCTTCAGCATCTTCATAGCCCTCCCTTGAACTCAAAATTCGAGCAGATGCCTGTCTCAAATGTGGTGCCCATCTGCAGAAAGAGAAGTCAGGGAACTACAGCCCTGAGTCTGAACAATACAGGGGAAGGTTATGGAGCAAGTATCCAGACCGCCACTGTGCAGCACACAGGACAACCAGGATGGGTTTATGAAAAAGCAGGTTGTGCTTGACTAACCTGGTCATACTTCATGACAAGGTGACCCACTTAGTGGATAGGACAAAGGCTGTGGATTTTGTCTATCTGGACTTTAGTAAAGCTTCTGACACTCCCACAGTAACTGGCTGCTCATGGCTTGAAAGGTACGCTCCTTTGCTGGATAAAATACTGACTGCATGGCAGAGTCTGAAGAGTGGTGTTCCCCAGTGTTCAGTTTGGGGCCAGTTCTCTTTATTATCTTTATCAATATCTGGATAAAAGGATCAAGGGCACCCTCAGTAGGTCTACAGCCAAAACCAAGTCAGGCAGGTGTGCTAACCTGTTTGAAGGTAAAGAGGCTTTACAGAGGGATCTGGACAGGATGCATCAATGGGTCTGTTGCCAACTGTATGAAATTCACTAGTGCCAGGTTCAGCACTCAGCTCACAACCACTTCATGCAATGCTATAGACTTGGAGCAGAACAGCTGGAAAGCTGCCTGGAAGAAAAGGACCCTTGGTCAACAGCCAACTGCATGAGCAAGCAGTGTGCCCAAGAACACCAAAAGCATCCTGACTTGTATCAGAAACATGTGGCCAGCAGTACTAGGGAAGCAGTTGGTTGCAGATGCCCCATCTCCAATCTCTGAGAAACCTTACTTTGCAGATGATGTCCCTGCCCATGGCAGTGGGGGTAGGTGTTACATGACCTTTAAGGGTCCTTCCAACCTAAACCATTCCATGATTCTATAATTTAAACAGAAACATAGCTGCAGAGGATTTAGATAACATGTCAATTAGATAATTTTTCTAGTATTCAGCAACTGTGCCAAACAGACCAAAGTAAGAAATATTTGAGATAAAAGCCAGACAACTTCTAATGTATTCTCAGTGGGTTGTGTAATAGATTAACAAACACTAGAGAAACTGAGAAAACATCTCAAGGAACTGAAATAACACATTTAAGGTAGAAACTCTGGGAAAGATACAGGAGAGGATCTCTCTGTTGTTACACTGTAAGGTTGTTCAAACACCCTATCTTCATTATTTCATACAGAATAGCAGTAAAAACGTAAGAACTCATCTCTTCAGGGTGTTAAAATATATGTTATCACACTGGCTTTAAAACCCAAGAACCAGTTAACCCAACACTGACAGGGATTTCCTCTATGATTAAACAACAAATAGTTACAAATCTTACAAGATAAAAAAATAGTATCTTGCAGGTATAAAGGGTCATCTGCTTTGGGACTAGTGAAAAAGAGAAAGGAACAACTTCATCTTCTTAAGGTATGATTCCTGATAAAAGATCATCAGAATACACTGCTGTTGATGTTTACAGTGGGTTTTGCTCCTAAATGTAGTTGAATTAAGTGAAAACTTTAAGACCTTGAAGCTTAGAAACCCAGAAGTTCTTAAAGAAAAAAAAACATAATTTTAAAGAACTCTGAAGCACTCCATTATACTATTCCTTCAAACATTATACAGTAAGAATTCAAAGTGAACAGACCCATTTTTAAAATACTGCACTTTTGCCAACTACAAATTACAATAACTGAACTGTAAACCTTCAGAACTTTGCAGTAACTGAAAAAAACCCCAAACTCCTCCTTCATGGATACAAGGTAAGTTATCTGATCAATAAACAAACTTTACACAGCAACTCCAGCCAAAAAAAAAAAAAAAGAGAAGAAAACTAAATGAAGTGCTGGAAAGAGACATGAGGAGGACAGTACATATATGTGCATCCAGTTTAAAACTAACTATATGGGATTGATCTCAATATACTCATTTAAAAAAAATCCAACAGAACCCTGTCCTCTATATTCTTATTTAAAAGTAATTCAAATATTTGAAAATCTATTTTATATTCAGTATGTATCTGTTTTAATAATCCTCAATCTAACCTTCAATTTTTCCACAATTTTTAGAGATAATGAATAGGAAGAGGTGTAACCTGAGAGAGCAATTGGCTTAAAATGAGATGCTGATACTGACCTTTGAAGTAACAGCTGTCGGAAGTTCCCACTTTGTGGACTAATGGTGAGATGCTGAGACAGGTAGTTACACAACCGTGCTCCCATGTAGGAAAAATTTGGGACAGATGTGGCCTTTCAAAAAGATAAGTGGAAAAATAAGTTATTCATATAACTCACAATTAGGCTATCAGGAAATACCTTTAAAAACTTTTCTAACAACTGTTTAACAGCAGTTGATTAGGTAACTAAAGAGAAGAAAATTAATAACTACTACTTGTCATGCTAAGTCTATCTATTCAGCACTTTGAATAGACAGCACTTAAAAGTTCATTACACTGACTTCGTGGCTGTAAGAAAATCACCACCATTATGCCAGGAGTCTTCAACTCTACTTCTCCACTGTGAGCTACCACCAAATTGTGTCTGAAAATCATTTACAAACTATTCATACAAACCCACCCCCATCTACACTAACACTGGAACACTGCAAGGGCAGCCATTCCTTTGAGGAGCAATGAGTACATTCAAAACAAACTGCCTTTAATCTAAGATCTATGTATTGCAGAGTCTACACTTTCAGCAACAGTGAATGTCCAAAGACATAATACAGTAACATGGCAAGTAAAGATAAGTACTATCTCCTGTATAGGCTCCAGCAATCTGCAAAATAGCAAACTCCTGCTTCAGAGGTTAAAATCAAATCACTGAAGTTACTAAGCCCTTGATAGGTCCCCTTCTCCTTGGACAAGTCTTGTTGTTGTTGAACATTTACATTTTTGTCATCTAAAACAGTTAAGAATGAAATTCCACAACCTAAGTTATACACTGTCTGAAAAAAAATGGTGCTTTAAACCAAATATTTCAAAATTTGAGGAAATGAAAACACCATAACCCATGGAATTGTCTACATTTAATGTCTCACAGAATTTAACACAGAACACCTCCTTATTTTGGAGGTTTACTACACTCATTTGACTCTCTCCCAGCAACACTTAAATTTGAGATTATTTATAAGGTAAAGCTTCAGTGAAAAGAGCTTCTGATGTAAATCAACTCTGACAAAAAGAAAACAGGGATACTAAGAATTCATTAAACTTCTCCTATGTCTTTATCATCTTTGAGTATCTGTTTTACATCTTGATGACCTTGAGCTGTGGTAAGGAAAGCTAAGGCACAGCTAGAATTGAATCTGGCCAAGGACATTAAAGGGAACAAGAACTTCAGGTACGTTAGCAAAAAAAGGAGAACTAGGGAAAATGTGGGACCCTTACAGAAGAAAAATGGAGAGCTACTGACAAAGGACATGGACAAGGCTGAGGTGCTCAATGACTTCTTTGCCTCAGTCTTCAACAGCAAGGGCTCCAACCACAAATGTCAAGTTGCAGAGGGCAAAAGA
>VWZE01010444.1:9897-20374 GCA_013396675.1 Eubucco bourcierii
AAAGGTTAAAGGGAATGTGGATAGATAAGTTTCTGTTTCTGACTCGCACGCACTGCTCTTCTGCAGCGTGGGTCAGTGGTATCTATTTTATACTAACTGTGGCTTATGGCAACATAGGATTCTGAATTAGTTTGTGCTAACGAAACAACACTGACCTCTGAGGAATGAAAAGGCAGCAGAGGGAAGGCATCTCAGAAATAAAAAGCTAAGGAATGCAGAAGCAGTTAAACACCAGGAGCTTTAATTTTCAAACACCTTTCCCTCTGTTTCACCATCGCCTACAAGGCAGCAAAGCACAGCAGTGCTGGGATCCAGGTTTGGGTCTGAATTTCCACTTGGCCACTGCAGCACAAGAAATGCACTCTTGCAGAAGTCAAGAGGCTCCGTTAAGTCAAGCCAGGGAGATTTGCCAGATTTTCCCATTTCCTGCCTTTCATCAGATCTAAGCCACACAGCAACCCCCCCCCCCCCCCCCCACACCCCCCTGATGTCTGGTTTGTGTCCAGTTGGAGAGTCTTGGCATTGCCTCCAGCTGTTACCTTAAAAAAATAACCATGGCACCACTTCATGTGAATGCTTCAATTAATCAGCTACTGTGGAAGGGCAGCTCAACAAAGGTGGTGGTTTGTTTGCCACAGGACAGTTAGAAGCAGCTTGATATGCAACAAGATGCTAAGGATAAATCATGGCTATAGAACCCTGGATTTGGTATTGGAGATCATAGAATGGGAAGGATGGAAGGAACCTCAAAAATCATCTAGTTCCAACCCCCTACCATAAGCAGGGACACCTCCCACTAGCCCAGGTCACTCAAGGCTTCATCCAACCTGGTCCTGAACACCTCCAGGGAGGTTGTGGAGCACAGAATCACCCAACGTGATCTTTGATCATGTTGGGTGATTCTGTGCTCCACAACCTCCCTGAGCAACCTGTGCCAGTCTCTCACCACCCTCACTGCAAACGACTTCCTCCTAACATCCACTTTCAATCTCCCTTCTGCCACTTCAAACCCATTGCCCCTTGTCCTGGCATTACAAGACCTTGTCAATAGTCCCTCCCCAGCCTTCCTGTAGGCCCTTCAGATCCTGGAAGGTTACTCTAAGCTCTCCTGGAAGCCTTCTCTTCTCCAGGCTGCACAGCCCCAACTCTCTCAGCCTGTCCTTATAGCAGAGCTGCTGCAGCCCTCTGAGTATCTTCATGGCCTCCTCTGGACCTGCTCCAACACTTCCATGTCCTTCCTGTGCTGGGGGCTCCAGAACTGCACACAGGACTGCAGGTGGGTTCCGAGGAGAGCAGAGTAAAGGGGCAGAATCCCCTCCCTTGCCCTGCTACCCACACTGCTCTTGATATTTACTCTAATGCAGTTTGGGACTTCTTAGCAAAATCTTCATTTTCATGGTATCAGTCACAAGCTTCAAAGGGTGACAAACTCTGCAGTCTGTGCTTGGCTAGTGGCAGTAAGAGGAGCACAAGTGCTACAGTGGGGAATAAAGCCTGCCCACATGGTGCTGCGCCTCTCCCTGCTCTATACACACCCCCTCCAACACCACGAGGATGGCAGGAGGATGCTCTTAGTTTTAAATAAGTGAGAGAAATCAGGCCATTGTAAAGACCTTAACTAACAGTCCTGAAGAGTTAATTGAGAACAGTATGATCAATCAGACCTCTTAAGATCACCCCATGTGGCTGCCACCCAGCACCTCACACCACATACAGCCAAGAATGTGAGGACCACAGGCTGAGAGAGTTGCACAGGTTGAGAGAGTTGGGGTTCTTCAGCCTGGAGAAGAGAAGGCTTCGAGGGGACCTGATAGTAGCCTTCCAGTATCTGAAGGGGGCCTACAGGAAGGCTGGGGAGGAACTATTTACAAGGGCTTGCAATGACAGGACAAGGGGCAATGGGTTTAAGCTGGCAGAGGGGAGATTTAGACTGGATGTTAGGAGGAAGTTCTTTCCAGTGAGGGTGGTGAGACACTGGCACAGGTTGCCCAGGGAGGTTGTGGCTGCTCCCTCCCTGGAGGTGTTCAAGGCCAGATTGGATGAGGCCTTGAGTAACCTGTCCTAGTGGGAGGTGTCCCTGCCTACGGCAGGGGGTTGGAACTGGATGATCCTTGAGGTCCCTTCCAACCTCACCATTCTATGATTCTATGACCAAGTTTGGCACCTGACTTACACCCACCCTCACTCACACCCCGTCCCTGCAAACAGGTGCTGCTGGTGGGTGGCTTCTCCTGCTCATAAAAGTCAAGGATGTGGAGGACACAGGTAGCCTGCCTGCTCATTAGTGATGTCCCCAGGCCAGGACAGCAGGCTCTGTAAAAATTGTGCACCATTAAAAACTAAGCATTTCCAGGCATGGTGTTTCTACTAGCTCCCTGGACAAACTGTACAAACGTCAAGATCTTGCCCCTGAGATATTCAGTTCCTTTCCCTTCATTAAAATCAGAAGATTAACAGCTTTAATTACAATTATTTTCTTTGCATTAGGATATGTTGTTTCCTGGGAACAATACTACGTGTCCTAGGAGTGTCCTTCCACTCCTATGATATGGTTTCTATGACTTCTTCACATAGGTCTCACTTATTCAACTTTATTTTATCATTCTCCAGCTCGCTATAATTAAAAATAATTCCCTGTAGTAAAAACTTAATATAAAAATGTACATTTCAAATGTGAGATGAAATTGAAAAGGCAGCATCCCCTCATTGTTCTCAAAGCAGAGCGGGAGAGGCCTGGAGTAGCTCTACTATGAGGACAGGCCGAGAGAGTTGGGGCTCTGCAGCCTGGAGAGGAGAAGGCTTCCAGGAGACCTTAGAGTAGCCTTCCAGGATCTGAAGGGGCCTACAGGAAGGCTGTGGAGGGACTATTGACAAGGTCTTGCAATGCCAGGACAAGGGGCAATGGGTTTGAAGTGGCAGAGGGGAGATTGAAAGTGGATGTTAGGAGGAAGTTGTTTGCAGTGAGGGTGGTGAGACACTGGCACAGGTTGCCCAGGGAGGTTGTGGTTGCTCCCTCTGTGGAGGTGTTCAAGGCCAGGTTGGAGGAGGTCTTGAGTGACCTGTACTAGTGGGAGGTGTCCCTGCCTATGGTAGGGGGTTGGAACTAGATTATCTTTGAGGTCTCTTCCCACTAGTACAGGTTACTCAAGGTCTTGTCCATCCTGGCCTTGAACACCTCCAGGGAGGGAGCAGCCACAACCTCCCTGGGCAACCTGTGCCAGTGTCTCACCACCCTCACTGCAAACAACTTCCTCCTAACATCCACTTTCAATCTCCCCTCTGCCAGTTTAAACCCATTGCCCCTTGTCCTGGCATTGCAAGACCTTGTCAATAGTCCCTCCACAGCCTTCCTGAAGCCCCCTTCAGATCCTGGAAGGCTACTCTAAGGTCTCCTGGAAGCCTTCTCTTCTCCAGGCTGCAGAGCCCCAACTCTCTCAGCCTGTCCTCATAGGAGAGCTGCTGCAGCCCTCTGAGCATCTTCGTGGCCTCCTCTGGACCCACTCCAACAGTTCCATGTCCCTCCTGTCCTTCTGGAGCTGGAGGCTCCAGAACTGCACACAGTACTCCAGGTGGGGTCTGACAAGAGCAGAGTGAAGTGGGACAGCATAAAGATGGTATGAGAGAGGACAGCATGACCAGCTTCATGTACAGAGCATAAATAAATGAACTGTTAAGCAGCTCTAACTTGTGAAAGAAGAGGGAGTCAGGCAGCAGCCGTGGGAGGCACGGGCTGGGGAGCAGCCGGACGGGCTGCTTGGCACGGAGCTGTGCACACTGCTGCCTTGCAGCAGGGCCAGGACAGCTGAAAGCAAATGGGGAGAAAAAGAACATTTCCTGGTGTCAGATTTAGCTGGAAAGGAGCCTTTCTTGAATTGACTTCACATGGTACAGAGCAGCAACGGATCGAAAACAGACTGAAAAATTTCTTCCACTCCAGGCCAGTGCTTCGTGTGATGAATTTCTAAGATGGATATTTTGCTTTGCAATGGCTGTTTTTAGGTGGTGCTCTTGGCACAGTGGCTTGTCCCACCAGAGGAGGCTCTGACCCCTGATCCCTGGTTACATCCCCTTCCCTGCATCAGCAGGTGGATGCTGCAAACTGGATCCACCACCCCACAACAGTCCTCTTCTCCCTATGGATGAAAACAGGAACGCGAGGGGAACCTGAAGCACACAGAGCACAACACACCCAGTGGAGCACTTGGCTCCCAGGCCCCTCTCACTTGGGAACCAGAAGCAAGCTTCCAAAAGCCAGGTCTGCCTACACACAGTTCAAAATGAGCCAATTGACCTGTGAGGTCTCTAGGACAAGGCAGCCTCTTGCTGTATGCCATGGTTAGCAAAGCACATCCTCTGCCATCGCTGAAGCCTCCTGCAGCCCTTTCATCATATTAACAGCACCAACAATAAGTTAAACCATGCTGAAAACACCAGTGCTGTGCAAGAGGCTCTGGAAAGAGCTGTGAGTATGCCCTCAGCTTTCTGAACTAAACTGAGGTCTCCCCGCTGTGAAAAAAACAGCAACAGCTCCAAACTGTGAAATCACAAGCAGAGATAAAAAGCCAAGGAAGAAGGAGCAGGGGCAGCCTGGAGCCATGGCAAAGTATATCCAGTATATCCTGCAAAGGAGCTGGCTGAGCTGGGATCCTCCAGTGAACAGCCTGCATGTGTTGGGGTCTGTGCTGGTGCAGGCAGGACCAGACCGCCCTGGGATTGAAGAAGCTGTAGATCCCCGCCTGCAGGAAAAGCTCTTAGCTGCAGTGATCTTCCTTTCCAGCCACAGATGCCAGCTCAGCTGGGTTGTCAGGCAGAACCTGGCGCAGCAAACACCATCCAAGCAACACCTGCTTAGGTTGGGCATCAGAGATATTTTGAGAAAGGGCAGCACAAGAGTCCAGACCCCTCCCGGCAGCAGCAAGAACGAAGGCAGAGTTTAAAATCGTGGTAGAAATGTTAAAATTCCCCTCGGACAAAGAAGGAAGTCAGCAAACAGGCTGTATCAAACCCACCCCCTCCCTTGGTGCTGCTTATCTCTGCTTCTCACTTGTTTCTTCTGGGATGGAAATAAATGGGCTGTATCAAGGAGCAGCTCCATCTCCAGACAAGCAGAAGGGCAGGAATACCACAGCCCGCACCAGGCGGCACAATGCCTCTGCTGCACTCCCTAATGAAGGAGTTGCATTTATTTGTGCACACATTAACATGCAAGATTTGGGATCCTTCAAAAAAAAAAAAAAAAAAAAANGTGGAATCCTAAAAAAAAAAAAAAAAAAAAAAAAGCAATTGTCTGCTCAGCTTGGATGGGTTTTGTAAATGGTAAGGGGCAATTCCCTTCCTGCCTGGCTTAAGATGTACGCCACAGTCTGATTTTTCTCCAGCACTGTGCATCATTTTGATTGCAACGAGGCTTCTGGGTCAGTCTCCAGTCAGTAAATCACAGGACTTCTCAGAAAGGGGAGGGGATGAGGAATTGGGGCAGCTCATGTGACCCCTGAGTCTCTTAACAAGGGCGTCTTAATATTCCTGCCTGTTATGTCCTCCCTTCATTTGAGAGCTAATGAGGCATCTTCCCAGCCTCAGCGAGCTCCAGCTCACACAGACCCATTTTTCCAGACCCCACAAGCAGGGCAAACATTTATCTAAACTGGAAAATTAACATAGCCCCTCTCTGCTTCAGAGAGAGCCCAGCAGTTCTTCTCCAGTGTGGGCACTGCTCTCCCATTTCACAAATGGGAAAGGCAGCAACCAGCCCTGGCTTCCCCACCGACTCACTGGACATCAGCTTCAGCAGGGGAGCCCCAAGCTTTTGTGCTCAAAAACAGACCGTGGGAGTTGAAGTTCTGCCTGCTTCTCTAACACTGTATTTTGAAGCAAACACTCCCAGTAGCCTCAGACAACCACTTCCCAGGGCCCTGGGTCCTACAGACCTCAATGACAAAGTGTCATCTCTATGGACAGGAGATATCTATGACTTCGCAGCTCTTTCAGTCACTTCATTTCTGTGGTGTTTTTCCCATCTGAACTGCAAAGGCTGTGCTACCAAGGCTGAAAAGGAAACTTAGTGAAAGCTTTTATCTGCCCATATGGTGTGCAGGAGACTAAAGGAGGTGAATTAGACACAAACACTGATAGTAGCAGCAATGCAAAGTCTGAGCAAGAGGTGCCCGTGGTGGCCTGTGAGGACAGCCAAAGGAGAGCAATGCTCTCTTGACCCAAGATGCTACAAGAACAGCTAGCTTCACCTCAGCAACAGGCATTAATGCCAGGAAACCAAGGAGGGGAGAAATAATTCAGCAACCAATCTACTTCTATAGATGCAACTGCCCCCCAGTCTCAGTGGCAGTAGAGGAGCATGGGCAGCTGCACAGCTCCAGAAAGTCTGCAGCAGGGAGGAAACACTGAGAGGGGGAAAATTTGCAGGTCAGACTCTTCTCCATATTCCTCATCTATCTTCTCAACTCACTTGATTTGCTTGAGACAAATTTTCAGTGTGGCTTTAGTTTTAATCCCTTCTGACTTCCACAGTGCCAAAACCAGCAAATGCAAAGGTATCCAGGGTGGCATTGAAGCTTTTTATTACAAACCACATTTCCAGTCCTGGAAAAATTCTCCTCTGTGGTTGAAGTTGTCCATGCTCAGTCTGAGGTTAGAGACTAATTTTATTTTTAAGACTCTGTAAAAATCTTTTACCATTGCAAAAGTTATTCTTTCTTAAGGAAGAAAAAGAACTTAAAAAAAGAACTATCCTCAGTATTGCTGGTTGCAGCCAAGCATAAGCAAAAGCAGTCTCTGAGGATGTTCCAGTTGGTCTGCCTTCATGGTGAATCAGGACCATCAATGTCCGAGAAGCAGGTGGAACATCTGCCTGTGGATCCCCACTGCCCTGTCCTCAAACCACTGCTTCACTGTGGCACAGCCTGGGGCAGCCTCCAGACTGCTTCCAGTTTTGCTGGTTGTGGTCTCAGGGACCATGTGGCATGGTAGACAGCAACTGTCTGCACACAAGGCAGTGCTCCTCCCAGATGAGATCAAGAAATTAGGACAAAATACCACACAATGGACCAAAATCCAAACTCCTCATCTGGGCTGTCATGGTGCCCTCTTAGGTAAACAAGGACACAGGACCACATCCCAAAACTGAAGTCAGTCCTCTCAGCAACATCCCTCCCAGCCACACACCAGGATGAAATCAAACATGATCCTCTTTTCCAAGCTGCGGCTAAATCACACTGGGGGAGCTGAGGTGCATCACAGGTCACACTTGAGAGCCCAGATGCACCTCAACGTTCTGCAGCAAACACAGGTCCCCACTCAAGCTCTGATTTCTCCTCATGAGCCATGGAAGAGCCCCAGGGTACTTAAACACTCTCCTGACCTGAATCACTCTGCCAGGCTGCTCCCATGAGTTGCAACCTCTGACAGGACCCATAAAAATTCTGATGCATAAAGATGAGATGTTTAAATTATGGTATGTTAATAACTTGGCAGATCTCAGAAGGACTCTGGAGCTCTCAGGATATTTTGCAGAAGATGCAACCTTTTTTTTTTTTTTTTTCCTTTTTTTTGTTCTTCATAATAGAGGCTAAACTAGAGGTCAGACTTTGCCCAGAGGTGCTATACCCTTGTGAGCTGGAGAACAGGCAAAGGGAAACTGGAGAGAGGAAAACTAGGACGCCATGAGCCCCAGCCTGTTGCCCAGTCATGCTACCAGGAGAAAAGATGTCCAACAGGCTGCTCTGTCACATCCAAGAGGATGGAGGCAGCCTGCCAACTCACAGGCTTACCACTCATCCCAACATATTTATGATAGGGTTGGGATTTTTTTCCCTTAGAGGTCCATCTCTCAGCATACAGACACAATAACAACCACATTTTTTACCCTGGTCACGGAGAAGAAATGCAAACCGCTAGTTTCCGGCCTGAGAATAACAGCAATAACAACCCTGAAGCTGGTGGGCAAACAACACTGAAGCCAATTTCTTGACTTTGGAAAGCAGGGAAAGCCGCAGGATGGACAGACACAGAACCTGTGGACACCAGAGAGGCGTTTTGTGTCCCCTGTGAGAGAACAGGGCCCCGAGGTGGCAGGGATGGAGCAGAGGAGCAAGCAGCAGCAGGATCCTTGCCAAACAGCCTGAGTGCTGCAGCACTCCCTACCTGAGAGCTAATGCATCCCTGTGCTGCAAAGTCCCTGTCCTACAGCACAGGTTACCTTATCAGATTTTAATTACACCATTCAGTGGTTTTTCAGCCTAAGAAGACATGGAACCCTATCACAGGAGGTTTCTTTCTTCTGCTTAACTGGAGGAAGAAAATTGCCTCCAAGTCTGGAATTCTAGACAGATTTAGGCTCGCTCCCCACATACAAACCCATCTCTCCACAAAGAAGCTTAGCTCCATCCAGCATGTGGGTCCTCACTGTCTTCTCAAGTTTGCAAAATCCTTGTCTCTTCACTGGCAAAATTTATCTTCCTGCCCATCTTTTCCCCCCCACCTCTGTTCCAGGCTTGCTGCCCATCTCTCCAGCACCAGTCACAGACAGACAGACAGACAAAGCCAAGCGGTTCCCGGTGATCTGCCCCGGGGCTCTAAATGCTATTTTAAGGGACTTCATCGGTTTGCATTTGCCGCATGACAAGCGGAAATCAGGGGAAGCAGTAAACACACCGCAATTCCAACTGCTCCCAGGCTATACATCCTCAAGAAAAAAAAACCAAAACCCAAACTGGCTCACAGGCAAAATCCTCAGAAGCAAGATGAACTAGACTGGAAACTGCAATCATTTCAAAAGTTAAGGCTTAGATGACATCCCCTGAGAGAGGCAATACCGACTAGCCTGTGAAAGCAATCACTGCCAGCCTGATCTCTGCGTGTGCTGGCTAAGCCCACACCAGTCTGTCAACAGCAAGTGCGCAAGGCTGGGTCATTTTGTCAAGCTGAATCTGGCTGGTAGAAAACAGGCTACGAGAGAAGATTAAAACACAAAGCAAAATATAATCTGGTTATCTGCAGATAGTTTTCCTTTCTAAATCTTTATCGTCGGCTCAAGCTGGCGTCCTTATAAATACAGGGCAGTGATGTGAGGTGTGTAAGTGCTCCCACAGTAGGTAATATAAATGCTGAATAAAAAGAAGTCAGATAAGTTACGTGATAAGAGAGCTGAAACTGAAAAGGATGACACTGCATCTGGTGCTGATAATTATTTTGGCATTATTCTGTCCAGCGCTAATCCTCAACAGCTCGAAAAGATTTAATCAGTGGTTAGCACTGCCAAGGAATCACGACTACATAACAAAGGGTAACAGGATTAAAATCTTTCCACGGTCACAGGTCACGTCTGTGTCACATCTGCTTAAAACGCTCCTTCAAGGAATAAGAGAAAAAGGAAATTTGACTTGAAAAAGATTGCGCTGAAAAACACAACCCCCAGGTTGCACTTCTAGGTGGGTTTATAGTTAGGCATTCTGGCATGAAAAAGGAGGACGTAAAAAGATTATTACTTTACAACTCTCTACACTCAGGAAGGCAAAACGACCACAATAAACATCTGAGCAGTAATGTCCTCGTCAACAATACCAGCCTGCATGCAGCCTGCTCAGAAAACACCCCAAGAACCTAGGCTTCCACAGGCTGCATTTGGCAAAGCGATAAAATTAACACTGAGAGATGAAGATTTTTATTTTTTTTTAATACTTATTCCTATCTAGAGCCAGCTGAGCCCTCCCAATTGTTTTGGTTTTTTATTTTAAATGAAAAATCCACTCAGATGGCAGGAGCACGTCTCTGACTTCCTGCAGCTGCAGAAACGCAATTTAAGAACTAACCTTTTACGTCCATTAAGAAGGAGAACAGCAAAGGCTGGGAGAAGAGCACCAAAGGCTGGGAGAAGAGCACCAAAGGCTGGGAGAAGAGCACCAAAGGCTGGGAGAAGAGCACCAAAGGCTGGGAGAAGAGCACAGCCCTCTCGTGGATCACCACCAGCATACTGAGCAAAGTTAGCACGCAGCTACAGAATGCTGCTTATTCCTTCTCCACCTCCTACTCTCTCCTACTTTCTACCCTCCTAAAAAGCCGTGACAGCTTTGAAGTCGCTGGCAAAACGCAGCTTCTTACCTGTTCCCACCAACGGCAGCGGCGCAGGAGGAAACAATCCGACGGGTTGTTGAGCTGTCCTAGCTGTGCCAGCTGGGCTTCTCCCAGGACCAGCCCAAGCACCGCAATGCCATAAAGCATCCCGTGTTCTCCCGGCGCAGCCGCTGCCCCGGCACGCCGCCGCCAGACGGCCTTTTGTCGGAGCCTTTTAGAGTGGGCAGGCAGCGGCCGCGGCGCGTCCCCAGAGGAAAGCCGCCGGGGCAAACAGTGCCGGTCCTGCCCCGCGGCTCCGGCGGCCCCTTCAATTGCCTAGCTCTGAAATCCAGCTCCAGAGGGTGTCCCCCCTCTCCGCTCCCAACAAATAAGAATCCGGCGGCTCCCCCCC
>VWZE01010444.1:30031-52564 GCA_013396675.1 Eubucco bourcierii
CAACCCACCACAGCCAACCACCCCCTCCCCCCCAACCAGCCAACAAACCAACCAACAACATTGTGAAGTATCAGGTTGATTTAAGCCTGGGTGGTTTTCCAGCCTGTCTAAGCTTTAAAAAGACCAGACAGAAGTAAATAATTTCACTCCTGAAGGAAGTAAAACGGAAATGCTCTGACTGCTTTGGAGGGCAGTATAGGAAATTGCATTGAAAGACATACAGGAAAATTGGGAATATAGGAATCCTTAACACCCAATACAGATACAGGACACATGAGAACTCCCCCAAAACCTTCCCCCCAACCAAGGTAAACCACAAACCCCAATTCTCATTTTCTCCCCCCTCTGCTGTCTCCCATTAGGCCCAAAAAGGTCTTGATTGTGCAGCAAGAACTTCACTGCAGCTTTGAAGGCCACAGGCATGTTGCTCCTCCATGTGTTACTAGAGGAGGACTCCCTCCAGAAAGCCAAAGGAATGGGAGAGAAAATAGAGAGATTTGGCTCTGCTGCCCACTTATGAAGTGATAGCAGGGTTATGGTATTGAATAACATTACAATATCTGAGGTCCACCTCCTGGAGCTCTCTGGTCCTCCCGGAGAACTCTGTGGTTCCCCTAAGGGAACCTAAGCCAAACCACCACACAGCCCCATCCTCTTAGGCCCACAGCCCAGTGTCCTGCCAAGAGTGCAGAGAGTAGGTCCATGTGTTTGCAGCTATGGCAAGGTTAGCAGCCTGGCTGTCCCACTGGATGGAGCTCCACCGTCCCCAAGACAGCCTGGCACACTGCACACGAATGACAAGAGATGTTTGCTGTTCCCCCCTTTGTTTTAATTAGTAATAACAATTTGTTATCATGGCTTGACATTTGCTCATGCTTAGGATAAATTGCTTCCTTGAATGATACGCTGAGATTACAACAGGCTTTCATGTGTTTGTGATGGTTTTAGTAGCTCATAACAAACCATGAAATTCATTACTCTTGCCACAAGCACCCATGAGATGTGCCAACCAGGGTTTGATTTATACACAACTCGACTCATGGAAATTAAAAGGTTTTAATGCTGTCTGCAAGAAGTCAAGGGTTTGAGATTTCATGGGACTGAGCTACAAAAAAGAACCAAACGACCCAGACAGAAGCTGCTCTGCCTAAAGGAGCCTGAACATTAATATCAGGCTAAAAAGTCACTAAATATTAATTGTGTCATTTGAACAGCCTTTTAGTGATAAGCCTCCTGGCCTGAAAACTACTTCATTCTCCCTCCTCAGATAGAAAAAAAAAAAAAAATTATATATATTTAACAGTAAAATTTCTCTTCTGCAATATAATTTGACTGGATCTTAAGTGTCTTTTCCACCCAAAATGATTCTGTGATTCTAACTTGGCAAACCATTCACAGTGAATGAAATCACTGTGCCTTAATGGGAAAGGGCTGTCAGTTATAGCCCAGTCCCATTCCTCCATGCCACGTCAAGCCTTCTGCATCAAACGCAATATACAACTCTCCAGCCCCATCAAGATCATTAGAGCCTCTCAGCCCGTCAGGGAAAGGTCAGCGCGTCGCCGGCTGCCTGCTCTAAGCGCAGCATCAATCACAGCCCTCATCAGCGGCGGCCAGAGCGCGCAGCTGGCAACCCGCAGCTCTTCCACGCACAGCCTCTCATCCTCTGAACCTGCCTGCTTTATTGCAGAGCGTGCCCATGCCTTTAGCTTCTCGTCGTCTGCAGGCAAACGCAGCTAAATCGTCTGCTGTAGGGACAGGGGAGATCGGAATTTGTGGAGAGGGATTGAGCCTATCAGGATAGGTGTGATGGTTTGGGAGTTCCCTGCTCCCCCACACAATGAAAATCACCCAGACTAGACTCAGCCAGCTGGGAATTCAGGACTGAAGCTCTGTTTACAGCTCAGCACAATGTACAAGCAGAGATAGACACAATAGACAGGAATAGTTACAGAAATACACAAGTTAAAGGTAATACAGAAACACAATCCCCCTCCCACAAATCAGAGTCCCCAGAAGGGGTTCCCAAGCCACCCTTCCATCTTCTTCCCACCCCTATACCTTATCCCAGGGTCTGTCTTACGTGCAAGGTGAGTTTGGAGGATGGGCAAGGGAGGTTAGAAGGACAGTGGTTAGTTAGGTTAGCAGAGAGGCCAGCAGACACACACACAGTCAGAGAGACAGAGACAAGACTCTCTGTGTGTCTCCCAGAGAGAGACTCTACCTTATCTATATTTGTGTCCTTGTTCTTATACATCTCAGCAAGCCTATGAGTGCAGCAGACATCACCATTGTTTTCTTTTCACAGTCTATAATGTTATTTTTTAATTAAAATACTCCAATTAGCCTCAAACCAGCACAACAGGGGTGACCAGAAGCAACCACCTCCATGTCAGAGGCATGATCCCTGACTCCAGTGCGGGCTCCCTTCCTGCTCTCTTGGATATATCCTGTGCAGGCAGTGTCCCCAGAGCATCCCTTCTCACTACACAAGCTTCAGCTCCATGCACCCTGTAGCAGCTTCTATTGAAAGGTGCAAAGGCACCTTGCAAAGAGATGCTGGTTGGTCCTGTCATAGCCACACTCAGGCATAGCTCACAGATGTCCCCAGCCAGGGCACTTCAGGGGTGTCCAGGGGTGTCCTGCACTTGTGGAGATACCATCATCACTCTCTTGGCGGCTGCTGCTACCCTCCACGAGCCTCAGGTGTGGTGCTTCCAGTTTGTGTGTGCCCATGAGGCATCCTGCCCAGATCTTAAGCACCAGAAGTGGTGGAGAAACCAAATCACTCACAAGTAATGGGGGGGCCACACCAGCACTGTCCATGCCATTGTTTGGTGAACATGCTGAAAAACACAGACCATTTCTTCCTCTTTTTCTGCCCTGACCATGCTGTGCTGCATGCAGCATTATCATCAAAAGGGAGAAGCAAACATGTTTGCTAAACCAGAGCAAACTAAATACATGAGCCTTTTAGAAGCAATTGGTGCTGCTAGAGATTTAGTGAGTCCCATTGTTTTGTGGTTCTGGTTGCTCTGGAGCAGGTTGTTCTTCAAAGCAAGTGCCCTGTGACAGAGAGTAACCCCTCCCCACCGGAACAAAAACCGGGTGGGCATCCAAAGGAGCAGCGTTTGTTTTCTGCTGAGCGTTTCTTTTGCAGTGTCCCCTTGCAACAAAATAACAGCAATTTGGAGAGGCAGCTCAGCAGCTGCCAGAGGTGGTACTGAAGGCAGCATTTGGCCAGGTTCCCACATAAGGATATTTCTGGGAAACAGTGGATGTTCTTCGTGTTAGAGCTGGGAACCTTCCTGAGGTTGGAAGGGACCTCAAAGATCATTTAGTTGGACTGAAGGTGATTGCTCTGACCAATATGTAGGTTGATGGTGCTGGTATGGGGCAAAAAACTAAACAGAGAGGGAAAAGGCAACGAAGCAAGTGCTGGATGTCATCCTCTTCCCTTCATCCCAAAGAGGCTGGAATGCTACAGACCACAGTGGCTCAGCTGGTTGAAAACCTTGGAAATGTGATGTTACAGAACTAGGGCAACACCTCACATTTCTGTGGCCTTATTTCAGAGCAAACAGCTCAGCCCTGAAAATGCTTTCTCTGTGCAAGCCGCAATTATCTCCTTCTACCTGTGTGGGGAAGCGGAGGGGAAGTGCAGTCAGGCTCCCTGTGGCACTGAGCACTTCAAACACGTATCTCAAAAAGATGAGCAACCATGGATGGCCAAACAGACAGATGGGGGAAGGAGAAGGGAAGCTCATGATACCGATGAGACTATTATAATTAGTGTAATAAGCAGCAATCACAGCTCAACAGCTGCCTTCCCCTCCCTGAGCGTCTGCTATAAACACCAGCACAAACCCGTGGCCAAGAAGGATTTTGACACTTGCTGTACTCTCAACAGCTCTGCTTTGGAAAAAGTTTTGGCTTTATCAAAGTTTTCATTCCTCATAAGACACACAGGAGAGCACTTTACTGCTTTCCTCTTCATCTGTGCTTGAGCTAACATCACCCTGTGCTTACAGAAGGGTCATGACTCCGGGGTTAAATTTTGCAAGTGGCTTTGAAGAAAACCCTGAAGTTTTACTATACTCAACTTCCTGAAGTCACTAAAGCTTCAGAAATGAACATGGCAAAAGATAACAAAAATAATTCACTGTGGTGCATATCCACCCTCCTCTGATGGGCACATGTCCAACATTCTTCTCTGAAGCACTGCTAAGATAAACTCATTTGAAACAGACTTGTCCCTGTCCACTCCAGGTTTGCAGAAAGCTGGCACTGCACATACAGCAAGGAAAAAAATTGGCTCTGCAGCTCACCAAAATACAAAAACCTCTTCACAGGATAGTATTGTAGAGGTCTGGAAAGCAGATGCAGTGCCCTAACTGGAGCATAGTGGCTTTTTTATATCAATGGTTAATTGTTTTGGTAACATTTTAAATGGTAGAAAAATTATGAGGGTCAAATCTCATTCAACATCAGTTAGAGATTTAGGTGAAATTATGGTTTTGCCAGTAGTTCACCAGTGGGACCTGTGTCACCTGCAGAGGAGCCTGGCACAGGGCATGTCACCACTCATGCTCCAGAAGGGATTGCTCCTCTTGCTTCCTTTCTGCCAGCCCTAAGAGAGGTGGCCAAGGGAAGCAGTCAGATTCTCAACATACCTGTGTATTTTAGCAGTAGTTCAGAATTCAGTTCCCACTGATTTTTAGTGGGTGTTAGACACTGAGGAAGTGTCCACTGTGAAAATACTTGGAGGTGTGAACTCTCAGCTCTTCATGCAAAGGATCTTCTCCTACAGCACTTAAGAAAATTAAATCATAGAGACAACAAATAACAACAAGCTTGGACAGCAAGAAATGATTACAAAGAGGAAATTTAACCCCTCAGTGAAAGGAGTCCAAATCAGCCTGTGCTGGAGAGCTCAGGAGTAACCTCAAACAGGCCCTGATGGGCTGGAAGCAAGGTGCCAATGCACACCGCACAGAAGGGTTAAAAGCTGTGATACACAGAGCCAGAACAAAGATATCTTTAATTTCTCACTGCAAAGAAACACAGTTGTACTTCCCTGACAAGCAGCACTGCAAAGAGGATCAAGAAGCTGTTTGTTGTGACTCTGATTCTCCTCAGCAACCTGGCTGGGACCCAGTTCACCATGTGGACCAGCCTCGATAGCTCCCAGGCAGCTCCCTTCCCCATCAGCACGCATTAACCGCTGGTTATGCAGATGAAAGATAAGTGGCAAGTTAATCAAAGCCATCTAAGTGGGGTGCTACAAGGCATTGCTTTATGTGATGTGACAAAACATGACACACCACAGGCTGAGGTGTGGTGACAAGCCTGTGGTGCTGTGTGCCTGGCATGAGCCATCTGACTGTGGTGGAGTAGCAGGGCTCCCTTCTCATACATGATGGGGAAGAGGTATTAGAAAGCAAAAAGCATGGGTATGGTGGAGTCTTTCACTTGCTGCTCTCCTGCAAGGTGCCAGTGGAGATTAATGGGGCTTTCAAGTACCTAGATGGATTGAAGAGATGTCTGCAGTAAGTCTATTAGCTAATTAATCAAGATAAGCATTTATTTTATCCAACAGGCACTCGAGTAAAGGAGGTAGCGCTCTTACATCTGTGTCTGTCCTTTCTACACTTGTTAAGAAGTAGGACAAAACCCTCTCCCATCAACAGCAATACTGAGGCAAACTTTCTCTCTCCAAGGGAAGTGCTGACAGGCACAGCTTAAGCTGGACACACTGCTTCTTGTGGCTAATGGCATTGGATGGGGCCAGCACCATAGACCTGTGGAAGCAAAGGCCAGATTGGGCAGACTTGTGCAACCAGTACAACCTTTGGCATGTGCCCAGGGCCAGTCTTAGGATACAGTACTCATCTAGAATAAGGTATCCTAAAGTCTGACACAAGATCCCACCCCTTCTCAAAAGAATATTCAATCAATCAGGCTGCTGATGCTTCAGACCTTTCTTTTACTGTGCAGGGAAATCTGATATCATTTGTTGTGGTCTCCTATCTGAGGATGCCAACAGCCGACTGATAAACATACAGAATCATAGAATGGTAAGGTTGGAAGGGACCTCAAGGATCATCTAGTTCCAACCCCCTGCCATAGGCAGGGACACCTCTCGCTAGTACAGGTCACTTAAAGCCTCGTCCAGCCTGGCCTTGAACACTGCCAGAGAGGGAGCAGCCACAACCTCCCTGGGCAACCTGTGCCAGTGCCTCACCACCCTCACTGTAAAGAACTTCCTCCTAACATCCACTTTCAATCTCCCCTCTGCCACTTCAAACCCACTGCCCCTTGTCCTGGCATTGCAAGACCTTGTCAATAGTCCCTCCACAGCCTTCCTGAATCCCCCTTCAGATACTGGAAGGTTACTCTAAGGTCTCTTCAAAGCCTTCTCTTCTCCAGGTTGCAGAGCCCCAACTCTCTCAGCCTGTCCTCACAGCAGAGCTGCTGCAGCCCTCTGAGCATCTTCGTGGCCTCCTCTGGACCCACTCCCACAGTTCCATGCCCTTCCTGTGCTGGGGGCTCCAGAACTGCACACAGGACTCCAGGTGGGGTCTGACAAGAGCAAAGTAATTTCAATCATTTAAATAGCTTCACTTAACAGCTGTAGGAAATGCTTTAGATTTACAACACCAGGGCAATTTGATGCCTTCCCCACTGTAGCAAATGAGCATTAATCCCATTTTATCATCAGTTCTAATCTTCCAGGCACCATTTCACGCCCACAGAGAACTTACTCCATAACCCAGTACCTACAGCAGCTGTTGGACACAAGCCCCCAGCCACAGATGAGAACTCAATCTCTGCTAATCTCAGCCCTTTAGAGCAACTCAGACTTGAGCAATCCATAAGAGAACCATGAAGTCACTTGGGCTTATCTCTGTAATTGCCTGCCTGCAATTCAGGGGGTCCGTGTCAGCCACTTGCACTCACGCAGCAGTCAGAAAAATCAGACCCAAAACATTTACCAAGAGCATTTTCAGAGCTGTAAGTGAAACTACAGAAATCCTGCTTCCTGCTGCAGCTCCAAAGGTAGTGTTAGCTCTGAGGAGGGTAACAGAGCACACGTTCATGCCGCTCCTCCGCTGTGTCTCTCTCCAGCTCTGTAACACAGACTCCAATTCTCTCGACAGTTTTCCTGCACTGCCCAGTGCCAGCACGCTGAAAACGTTAATGAATACCATCCCATAAATATTTAATGCACATTTTCCTGTGAGTCTCACTGTGATTAAATAGCCACCTCATTACCCAGGCCCACCTTTCATTCTTTGTTTTTATCTTTGTACAAAATACCAAGAGTTTGAGCCATACCTGTGTGACTGAGCTGCTGCAAAGATCTCTGCATAAACCAACAGCAACGGGGCAAAACCCAAACACAATTTTCCAAGGAATGTAAAGAGAAATCTAACCTTGTCAGAGCAAATAATTCATCTCTGCTACCCCCTCCCAGGATCTGCAGAAATAGCAAAGCAGAGAGAAAAAGCCAGCAATAAATATCTGTGCTCAAAAGAGAAAGTATGTCTGCTTGCATTGGCTTTTTCCACCGCATTTGGAGGTCCTTGGCACAACAGGAACGTGCATGTACCATCTGGATACAGGTATCCCAGGGACTGCTCTGCTCTGACACCAATTCCTGAACAGCTGCATCAGGAAGTCTGCTGCTCTCCCCCATCTGAATCTTGGAGGATGTCCATGATCTGTCCGAGGTTATGTGAGTAATCCAGGACAGACGTAGAAAGGAAAATGGAACACCCAGAGGCATCAGTTTTTCCAAACTGGAAACACATGGACTTGATGGGTGGACCACTCACTGAATAAGGAATTGGCTGGATGGTGGTACACAGAGAGTGGTGATCAAGGGCACAATGCCCACCTGGAGACTAGTGCCAAGTGGTGTCCCTCAGGGGTCAGTGCTGGCACCAGTGCTGTTTGACATCTTTGTCAGTGCCATGGACAGAGGAATCAGTGCAGCCTCAGCAAGTGTGCAGATGGCACCAAGCTGTGTGGCACAGTCGACTTGCTAGAGGGCAGGGATCCATCCAGAGGGACCTGGACAGACTGGAGAGCTGTGCCCCAGGCCAACCTCATGACATTCAACAAGGTCAAGTGTAAGGTTCTGCATCTGGGTAGGCACAATGCCAAGCACAGCTCCAGGCTGGGTGGGGAATGGTTGAGAGCAGCCCTGAGGAACAGGACCTGGGGGTTTGGGGTGATGAAAAACTCAACATGAGGCTGCAGTGTGAGTGCAGCCCAGACAGCAACTGTGTGCTGGGCTGCAGCAAGAGCAGTGTGGGCAGCAGGGCAAGGGAGGGGATTGTGCCCCTTTGCTCTGCTCTCCTCAGACCCCACCTGCAGTCCTGTGTGCAGTTCTGGAGCCCCCAGCACAGGAAGGACATGGAAGTGTTGGAGTGGGTCCAGAGGAGGCCACCAAGATGCTGAGAGGGTTGCAGCAGCTGTGCTGTGAGGACAGGCTGAGAGAGTTTGGGCTCTGCAGCCTGGAGAAGAGAAGGATTCCAGGAGATCTTATAGTAGCCTTCCAGTATCTGATGGGGTCTACAGGAAGGCTGGGAAAGGACTATTGACAAGGTCTTGCAATGCCAGGACAAGGAGCAATGGGTTTGAACTGGCAGAGGGGAGATTGAAAGTGGATGTTAGGAGGAAGTTGTTTGCAGTGAGGGTGGTGAGACACTGGCACAGGTTGCCCAGGGAGGTTGTGGCTGCTCCCTCCCTGGAGGTGTTCAAGGCCAGGTTGGATGAGGCCTTGAGTGACCTGTGCTAGTGGGAGGTGTCCCTGCCTATGGCAGGGGGTTGGAACTGGATGATCTTTGAGGTCCCTTCCAACCTTACCATTCTATGATTCTATCACCATGGCTGCTCTGGCATTGAAACTCCTGTGATGCTCATCTGAGTTGTCCAAACCACAGCTGCCCACATGAGCCACTGTGCTTGCATTGCTCATGCCAATCATTTAGGAGTCACAATACAGAAATATGAGGATATTGTTCTCTGGGCTATTAGAACTGATACATTCAAGTCCTTCACACCTTAGCCAAGAAGTTCTTTTGTGAACCAAAGTGAAAGCTGCAATTCTCCTGGGATTACCCAAGACTACAAGAGCAAGGTCAAGCACCCAGAGCCAGCCAAGGCAGGCACAGGGCTGGAAGCACTAAGTACAAGGTTTGTGTCTCTTATCAAAGGCAGCACAGGGTTTTTGGAGTCCTGGATGGAGGAAGCACTTGTACTGGAGACATGCTCATTCTGCTGCTCAGGGTTCTGCATCATGGAGCAATTGCTCTCTGGCTTTCATGTGAGCCATGGGAAAGGTTTCCTTTGAGAGAGGGAATTCCTACAATCCAAATTCACACCAAACTGCTAAAAATATAGAATACTGGAAGGAATAAAGCCTGTGTATGTTAGAACTTTTTGGTAAATCCTCCCAAATACTTATTTTTTTGGCACAGATGCTAAAATGTAACTGGAGGGCAAGCATTTATTTCTGTTTTAGCTGGGAGAGTCCCAGTCTCTCCAATTTATATATGGAAGCAGGCTCATTATGCAATACGTGTTTCAGCGAGTTCTGCATCAGGCAGGGTGTGAAGCTAAGGCTAACGAAGGGAATATCATTAAGAGTAATAAACAGTACAAAAGCATGAACAAATAGACTTGTCTGAAGCACGAGTTGCTGTTGCATGTATCACAAGAAGTCTCCAAAGTGAGAAATTTGAGTCTCTCTGCTCTGAGACGCAGGAGAGAGGGCAGTTGATGGTGGTGTGTGGGCAGTACTGGAAAGGAATTGGTGCCAGCTGGTGGGGCTGCTTTTGTAGTGCCACACAGAGACACTGGGGTGGTCAACACAGTGCCATATCTTAATGCATGGGAAATTTAAAGGCTGATGGATTTTAAAAGGTGCATTTTCTTCTCTAGAACTGGCCTTGAGACACCACATCACCACTGGCCCACTTAACGCACACAGCGCATTCAGGAGACAAGGTCAACGCTTTTTGTTTGACTGCATAACACTGCTGCCATGAATAAATGTACATCTATACTATCCCATTTAAAATCCACTGTCACCTGCAGAGACAGCCTTTGGGAAGCACCAACATCCATCTCCTGGTGTTGCATCCACAAACACTGGCACTACTTCTACAGTCAGCGTGAAACGGTTGGTTGGATTTACAGGGCAGCACATCCACGAGTAAAGCGATGGTGCTGCGTTACTCAGTCTCTGGAAGCGGTTCACTTCCAGCCCCTCAAGGAATCTTTTCTGGGGAAGGACCATCAGGATACTCCAGCACTGCTGGCACAGTCCCCTGGTCTGTATGCTCACACAGTGACTGTCCCCCAGATCCCTAATAGAGCAGCACTGGGGAAGGCAGCTCATCTAGGCTGCTTTGTTGACTCACATCATGATCACAGTTGCCTTCAGAGAGGGAAAAATACCCCCTTTGAAAACAGAAAAAAACCAAAGAGTTTGTTTGGGGGTTTTTTTTTGTGTTTTTTTTTTTTTTTGTTTCCTCCTCTGGGTGAACAAATAGACTTACCTAGAGTATAAGTAGATCAAGTAGCTAATTAAGGAAATAACCAGTAACTTAATCAAGGTCATTAGAGGCATTGCCATTGTTTAAACGGGAGCAGGGCAAAGATATGCTTGTGCAACCCGAGCCCTCAAAACCTTCAGGCATCCCAGATACGCTGAGGGAGGCTCCCACACCAACCCATTGCTGGTGCCACAGCCACTGAGGAAAATACTCAACTCTCCTGGCAATTTCCTGCAGACAGAACACCTTGGGGTCCCCTAGGCACCGCTGCAAAAATCCCCTGTGAACGATTCACACGTTGGGAGAAATCGGCTGTAAGAAACAGCACCATCTCCTGCCCTGGGATGCAGCCACTGCCTGTTTTCAGCAGAGGTCTGAACAACTCCTGTGCAGAAATAAAGTGAAATATGTCGGGCCATATGCATTTTGCTTTTGGCATCCTCTGCTGACTTTGCTCCTCAGCAGCTGCTCCCTAGATGGACTCTGCGCTGCTTTCTCTCCCCCTGCCCCAAGGGGATGTTTGCACACCAGCACGGCATCGCTGGCTCTAATTACTCCACCAGTTGCACAGATAAAAACATCTGCTGAAGAGTGAAGGAATCCTAAAGCACACAAATAACTTGCCCTGCCTAAACAAAACAAACAGAGGGTGCTGTTAAAGACCCCTGCCCAGCAAACAGCCCCAGAACCACCGCCTGGAGAAGGCGTCTGGCAAGCTGTGCCCTCCCCAGCAGGCATGAATCCCTTTTTCCAACCAAACTTGTTGTCTGTCACTAAATCAGCCTCCGATCCTCTCGGTGCCTAAAGTATCCCAAAGCAACTGCGCTCAGCAAATTTGAACTACTTAAAAGCCTTTGTTTTGCCTCGAAGGAATTGGACACTTTCTCCTGAATTCATGTGAACAAAGACAAACAAACTTCGACATCCCAAAGCTAAAACAACCCTTTATCCTCTGTATTAAACGCAGCTGCCAAAGGTTCAAAATTTGCATTTTGTCATTCTGAGTAAATCCTTGCAACAGCTGAGAAGACACACGGTATGTTTGGGAACCCAGAGCTAAGATAAGCTCCAGCCTCCCGCAGGGTTTTTACTCTTCAGGGGTTTTTCAACGGAGTGAAAAAGGAGCGTCTCGGGGCTGCCCAGAGAAGACACATTTGCATCAAGGAGAAGTTTTATGGTGTCCTCTGGAGGAGATATTAGCAGGGGATATAGCACATCCCTGCTCTGCATGGGGTAGCGGGGCTGTACCTCACCCCTGGCAGCCCCTGGCTGCCCTTGGGCTCAGACTGTAGTGAGAACTGGTGCTTGGGAAGGCATCAGGGATCAGAGCTGGAAAAGAAAA
Source organism: Eubucco bourcierii (assembly GCA_013396675.1). Taxonomy (NCBI): domain Eukaryota; kingdom Metazoa; phylum Chordata; class Aves; order Piciformes; family Ramphastidae; genus Eubucco; species Eubucco bourcierii. Next base: position 41,942 of record VWZE01010444.1, read on the forward strand.
TCATTTCCCAAAGCAAACATTTGCACAGCATTAAAGCAGCTTACACTTACACATGCTATAAATCGGGCGCGACTACTCACCCAGGCTAAACAGACATTCACTTCATGCGCTGGAAAACCCCCATCACAGGATGGGTACGAGCAGAGAGAAGGTTGGGAAAGACGGATGAGCAGCGGCAAGGCAAACGTCTGTGGAGCTGGGGACCGCGGTGCATCCTCCGGCAGCGGCTGGGCCAGAAGCTGCCCGCACGCCGGCGAGGCTGCGGTCATTTGGGGAGGGAAGGCTCCCAGCTGCCGAGCCAGCCGGCGGAGCGACGCCCACCGCAGTTTTAGCTTATTGGTGAAAACCGTAAGCCCTGATCCAATCCTGTCTCTCTACCCAAATTTAGCTCTCCACGGAGCCAACATCCCTTCCAGTTTCAACTAGCAGTGTGAAAGCAAGGCTACCTTGCCAATATATAAATCACATCGGGAGAAGCAACAAAAAACAAAACCAAATCAAAACACACTCCATTTCCTTCACCTCCCTCTCCTTAAAGAGTTTATCTTCTCAGTTCAAGAGACCACAGCCTCCAGAGTGCACCGGGGGTACCCAGTGCCTCCACATACCCAGTGCTCCAACATGTATCCCTGGATTGAAAATCAGTAAGGTGCCAATATGTGCTGGTTTGAGGCTAATTAGAATATTTTAATAGAGAAAATTACATTATAGGCTGTGAAAGGAAAACATGGTGATGTCTATTTCACTCATAGGCTTGCTGAGAGTGTTTGGGAAAAGTAACCAAAACATAGATAAGTCATTTTTCTGTCTCTNTTGCTGAGACTGTTTGGGAAAAGTAACCAAAACATAGATAAGTCATTTTTCTGTCTCTTTGGGCGCACAGCACAGTATCTGGGGTGATCTAGCAGCTTCTGGCTCTGGCTCCTCTGTGCCAATTAATCTTCACTAACCACTGTTCTTCTAACCGCCCTGGCTGATCCTCCTAATTCACCCTGCACATAAGGCAAACCTTGGGGTAAGGTATAGGGGCGGGGAGAAGGTGGAAGGGTGGTTGGGAGCCCCTCCTGGGGACTCTGATTTTTGGGAGGAGGATTGTGTTTCTGTATTACTTGTATTTCTTGTATTACTTGTATTACTTGTGTTTCTGTATTTAACTTGTCTATGTCTGTAACTATTCCTGTCTATTGTGTCTATCTCTTCTTGTACATTGTGCTGAGCTGTAAATAGAGCTTCATCTCTTAACTTCCAGCTGGCTGAGTTCTAGTCTGGGTCATTTTACAAAGTGTAGGGGTCGGGGAACTCCCAAACCATTACATCATTTTTTATTTGGCGCCCAACGTAGGGCTAATGAAATTTGATTTATTGCTGGTTCAGTCTGGAAGTTAGGATGAAGTTATTTTACATATTTTGGGGGGTGGCCTGACTGGCATTCCTCATTTGGGTCTACCATTTGATTATTGGGAAGATTGGTTCCTTTCTGACAATCATAGAATCATAGTATAATAGAATGGTAAGGTTGGAAGGGACATCAAGGATCATCTAGTTCCAACTCCCTGCCATAGGCAGGGACACCTCCCACTAGTACAGGTTACTCAAGGCCTCATCCAATCTGGCCTTGAACACCTCCAGGGAGGGAGCATCCACGACCTCCCTGGGTAACCTGTTCCAGTGCCTCACCAAAACTGTATTTATCAGAATGCCCAACAGTAGCACAGACACACCTGGGTCAGGGCTTTATCACACACAGGTTTATAGGAAGGGTTAGCACATGCTTCCTGAAGTTTCACAAATCACTGGATCATGAAGCACTGCTGGCAAACAACCTGGCCAGCTGACACACCGTTTCTCCTCTCTTTGCAGCCTGGTGCAGACATTTGCCATAGGGACATGGCTTTCTCTGCTGCACACAAATGTAGATGCTCAACCACAAGGTTTGCTGCCAGTCCTTGGGTTAAGGCGGAGACTATTGGCAGAGCTACACCACAGGTAGCTGACCTCAAAACCTTCGTTTGCAAACAAGGGATGACAGGGGAGAAAAGCCTCTCATGCAACTGCACATTTCTGCACTCTTACAGATGTGCAACCTGCAGCAGCTCCAGGACATGAGCTGGTGTTTGGGTGAGCTTGAATGCACACACACACACACACACACACACACAGACAGAGCTACCTCTGACGGGGCTGGAGCAAGCAGGATGTGCTGCAGGTGTCCCGGTAGGCAGCCAGCAGGATCTGGACAGGCTGCCCAGGCCTTTGCAGAGGCTGGAGAGCAAGCAGGGCTTCCAAGAATGCCGAGGAAGTGTTTTTGAGGGGTACTCCCATTGTGAATCTAATGAGCCCCTTTGCATTTTAACTCCGCCACCAGCCCAAGCTTTAAATACAGAAATAATCAAAACACACATTAAAAGAAGAACTTATTTTGAACTTGGCAGTGTTGATCTAAGAACCATCCCACTTGGGAGCAAGACTCGAAGAGCACGGACAGCCTCAGGGAGGGCTGAGCCCGACACTACGGGAACAAAAGCAGCTTACAAACCAGGTTTGCCATGCGAGAGCCTAATTAGACCGAAGCTCACACAGCAAACAGACAGACTACAGAGGAAATTGGAGTCTAATTTACATGGAGAACGATTACTTACTGCAACCAATTAGTGTCAAGCTGACTGACAGACTACCCAAAATACATTCTCCCTACCCTCCCCTGCAAGTCTGAGCAAAAGCTTTATTTTCCCTGGGTTGTTGAGTAGGTGATCCGGAGCACCTCACCACTAGACCTTGCACAGCTAACTGTGACCTTTTGCACTTCCCCATAACAAACACGGAGTTAGAGCCACTTGCATTCCATCCAGTGCAAGTCTCTGCTAAGCCAGAGATAGCAACAGTGGTCAGCAGTGATACATTTTTGTTTCCTGATGTTAAATCCTTAAATGGCATTCTGAGGGTCCCAACAAGAAACAGATAATTTATAAGGGGTTCCCCCCTTTCCTGGATATGTTTTCTGTATGGAGGTCTTCATCCCCTGGTTTGTAATCATGTAGGTTAAGGTTGTGTCTGTGTAACAAATCGCCTCTGCAGCCTCTGCAGCTCAGGTGTGCAGGTCTCAGGTCCCAACTTGAGTTACTGGCCTTTGCCATGGAAGGAAAGCACCACACCACAGCATCACTGCTGTCATGGGCCAGTGCTTCTAGCCAGGACAGCCAGCCCTGGGTACCTGCTTGGCTGTCTCACAAACCAGTCCTTTCTTTGCAGACTGGTCTCCCTTCTCCAGCTGTGCTGCTCCTTGCATTGTTGCAGGGCCATCGCTGCTCAGCAGGCAAATAGGGGAATCCCATTGCTGCCAGAGTGAGCCAACATAGACAGAAGAATTTCTCCTTGGCTGGCATGGAGAGGGGTACCACACTCCCACCAGTGCCTCTGTTGGGTAAAGGACATCGCCTTCACTCAGGGCTTTGCTTTCCAGTTGTGCTGGAAGAGGATGACTTCGTTGCATTTGCCAGAGCACAAAGCAGTTGCTCGTTCTACAGGAACCTTGCCCTTCCTCTATATTGGCTAATCCAAACCACTGGTGAACTGACTTGAAAAACTCCTGAAGTGCACACATGCTCCTGACCAAACAGCATTTATCTGCTTTTTATTGTTAAAGAAATGACTTGTTCAATCATCATTCTCCTCTTCCCAGGAACATGCTGTCCTTTGCTCCAAACCTCAGACTGCATTTTGAATGCAAAAATGACAACAGCATTTCGAATGCACAAATGACAACATTTCAGTGCTACTTGCTGTGTTACTCTTCATAAACTTCTGAGGGCAGCCTCTCTGAGCAGCTTCTCTGACTGCTCTTCAGAGATCTCTTGCATATGCATGCTCAAGGCACGTAGAGACACATTTTGGATATTTAAGAGCAGGCAATCAACCCTTCCTTTGAGAAGCACCAACACAAAGCATATTTCAGGACTTTATGGGTCTTCTGTACAGATGAGATCAGCTACTCTTTTAATCTCTGCAGGCTACATGGATACAGAGCATTTTAAAAGGAAACTAATCCTAAAAAGAAAGCTTGGAGGAAATGCTTATGAAGGATCTAGTAGCTGTTTGGTAATATCTGGAGACAGTCAGGACCTCAGGTGGTGTAAAGCATCAGCAGAGATTCTTTCATTTTAGCTCTCTTCAAGTCAGTGGCGCTAAACCAATTCACTCCACAGGAGCACCATCAAGAGAGGTGATGCAGGACCATCTCACTTGGGTCTCCCTTCAGTGCAGTCATCATGAAGCCTGCAAATCCCGCTGGCCCTGCTCCCCTACTGCTTCCCCTCCCCCCAGTTAAATTAAAAGTCTCCATTAATTACCAAGTGGATGCAATGAAAATGCACATGTGCCCACGCTCCTCAGAATTAGGCTGTTAATCTGGTGTTTACACTGCTGGAGTTTATCTCCTCCACACCTCATCTCTCCCCTGGGAACTGACTCGCTGCCACTTTATCTGCAGCTCTAAGGACAAGACACACTGCTTGGGTTTTAAATTCCCCTCCAGTGGTACGCCCTGAACCGGCTCTGCAGCGAGGGGCCTCCGCCAGCTGTAATTCCCATTAATTCCTCCTATGATTAACAGGTCAGCTCACGCCGCCCCGATGACAGCAGGCGTCGGAAGTGCAACTCTATCAAAATTATCTATGCATAAAAGATGGTTATTACAGGAGCAAAAGCCTCGCTGAGACTTTTATCAGCCCCACGCTTGCTGCTCGCTTTTGTGCTGCTAACGACTTCATAGAGTGGGGCAGGCTCCAGCCTCATCGCTCTGCGCTGTGGTGTCTCCAGGCAGAGTAACCTCTCCTCTGTGGTGGGGAGATGCTGATTATAAAGCTGTGGAGGCAATCACTGCTGGAGGGGGGTAAGGGCAGGCAGGAGCATGGGGAAATTAGAGAAACCTTCTTCTGAGTGCATCCCATTAGGGCTGGTGGCAATTACATGTGCTGATCAAGTAGGTGGGCTTCCCAGAGCACCTCTCTGAAATTACTGGGTTGGGAGGGAGGGAAGGTGAGAAAAAGAAGGAAAAAGGGGAAAACCAGGAAAAAACCAAAATAATCCTCAACACAACGGTGGCAGACATCACCCCAGCTGCCTGGGAGTGGGGCACAGGAAAGCAGCCTTCTCCCTGCAGGCACCCTAATGCTGGTGGTCACTCGGAAGAGGCCCACAGAGATAAAAGGCAGTAAGACCCATTGTAAAATACTTGTGAAAATCCTAATGGTCTCAGGCTCTTTCAAGCCATCTTGATCACAGCTAAATCACATCTTTTATTTGCTTCCCAGTGGGTTTTGCTTGGCTTTGGGCTCACCGTGTTTATGCTGATAGCCTGCACATCCTGGTGCCCAGGTGCGATGGTTTCGGAGTTCCCTGCCCCCCACACATAATGAAAATCCCCCAGACTAGACTCAGCCAGCTGGAAGTTAAGGACTGAAGCTCCATTTACAGCTTAGCACAATGTGCAAGCAGATACAGACACAGTAGACAGAAATAGTTACAGAGATATACAAGTTAAAGGGAATACAGAAACACAATCCCCCTCCCACAAATCGGAGTCCCCAGGAGAGGTTCCTAACCACCCTTCCACCTTCTTCCCACCCCTCTACCTTACCCCAGGGTCTGCCTTATGTACAAGGTGAGTTTGGAGGATGGGCAAGGGGGGTTAGAAGCAGAGTGATTAGTTGGGTTACACAGAAGGCCAGAAGACACAACAGCTCCCAGAGAGAGCAAGAGGTTGTCTCTCTTATCTCCATTTGTATCCTTGTTTTTATACATCTCAGCAAGCCTATGAGTGAAGCAGAAATCACCACTGTTTGCTTTCCACAGCCTATAATTTTTTTTTTCTTTTCATTAAAATATTCCAGTTAGCCTCAAACCAGCACAGCAGGCCAAAGCTGGTATGGCCCTGTGAGCCAACCCACACTGCAGCCACCAGCGCCAAACTCTGCGGTCCATCCTTCCCCTCACCCTTCCAGTTTCTTCACTAGTTCCATGGGAAGCAAAGAAGAGACTCAACATCTTCCTTTCAAAATTGACTAACAGGAGCTATTGTAATAATGAAAGCCAGAAGAAAAGGTGGGAACTTCAGTTGCCAGCACGGCGCAGCCTTGCAGTCACGACCCTGAGACTCCTGACAAGGTGACACATCATTAAGGAATATCCATATTAATCCCAACTGTAACACACTATGTTCAGCCAATTAAACTGCCTGAGCACTCCCAGAGACCTTTGTACTCTCCTTTTTCTTTCTTTTTTTTTAAATGCCCTCTTAGGGAAAGGAATGGCTTCTGCAGAGATGAACCACCCAGCTTCTTCCAGCCTTGTGTGTGTGTGTGTGTGTGTGTGTGTGTGTGTGTGTGTGTGTGTATAAAATGTTCTTGGCTTCTTACACACACTGCACATTAATCTGCGCAATGGAGCCTGTCTCCTTCAGCGCTCAGATGATTTCTCTTCAAGGCCGGTAAGACAGAGCTGTTCCACTTGGCATCACATGCCTTCCCTACCCCCTTCCCAGCCTTTTTTCAGGTTGTTGGGGTTTTTAGATTTAGTTTGTTTGTTTTTCCCCTGGTTTTGCTCTCGGTTTTGCCAGAGGAGCTCACAAGCATGCGAAAACCTGGAGAAGAACAGGAGCCGACAGATGCATGAGACAGCCAAGGATGGCTCAGAAACAGACCTGGAAGATTATGGTTTTAATGGATCAGATTATGAAAAATACCTCTGCTCCCTTCCTGCAGCTTAGGACACATCACTTATTTCTCCCTCAGACATTTCTCTGCCTGTGACTGAACTCAGGGTGACAGAAACTGTTTCTTGACTTGAGGGTTGCTGGGGATGAACCCCCAGAGAGGTCAACGAGTGGCAATTATCGGAATTTGTTCCTGAGTAACGTGAGCCCTAACGTCCCACCTTGACCAGCCTTGCACACCAGTAAATCAAAGCATCCCCAACATGCCAGAGGCTCTCCTGTACCAAGCCAGGCATTTTTATTAACATCACACTCAGGGCTTGGATTTTCATGCCTGTCTGCTCAAAATTCACACAGGCAAAGATCCCCAGTGCTCAGGCTCCTGCCAGCCAGGCACTTTGCTAGCTGCTTTGCACGTGTGACCATCGCAGCAGCTGAAGCATTCTCTAAACTACTCTCATGTTACCAAGACCAAGATTGATGAATCATGAAGACTCTTCAAGTCTTCTTTAAATATTAAAATGTTCTGTAGTCGCAGTCAGCAGGCTTCCCCATGGCAGGAACTTCAGCTGTGGCTTTGTCTGCTGTGAGGCATAACCTTGGCTGTGCTATGTGCTTGTTGCTAGACCTATTGGTCCTTTGCCATGAGTCATGGTGGAAATTTCCCTTCACTTCGTCCTCATCACCTCAGGCATTCTGCTCCACGGAAACACTCAAGAGCCTGAGGAATACAGCAGGAGCAGAACAGAGAGGGATCACAGGTTTCCCTCAAGTGTGGGACCAGCAACTACTTAAACACACGTGGGTGCACCACGGAAGAGATGGTGCATGGATTTACCATGGTCAGAGAGAAGGAAGGGTGAATAGGAAGGATAAAAACTGTCTCAGGATGTATGAGCACCCTAAAACCCTGCCAGCAGTCTCAGGCTTCTGCAATACATCTTGCTTTTGGAAGCTGCGGTGGGAACGCTGTGCACTTTCCCTTATTTCCAAGCATCCTCAGATCCCCAGCTCCTGGCATTTCTACAACGGTTAAACACACACAATCCTCAACACTGAAACCCCATAAAACAAAAATCCACATGGGGACCGCTCCCACAAACCAGCCAATACCTGCCAGCAGCTCTCATCTTGGTGCCATCAGAGCTGCACAATAAATGAGTCCGTTTTACCGGAGCAGGGTTTTTCTGTGACTAAAATGGAAACCAAAATTGGCTTGCAAAGATGAACGATGCCTGCAATAGGTTTTTTTTTTGCTGCAATTGATTAAATACAGCACAAAACAAACCCATTTTTCCCCCCCTCCTTGAAAGATGAACTCAATAGCCTAAAATTAAGCCTAGAAGAGTAAGATCCTGTATAGATTTCAAAAGATACCATGATTTTTGTTCTTATTTTAAGAAAGCCTGACTGCAAAGTATATACACTTTGCAAAATGGCTCAAGTACCTCTGGCACTGAATATAAACACAGGCAAACCTAAAAACCATTCAGTGCTTTTATCCCAATAGAGCCTGCACCACAAAGTGCAGCCGTGCTTTGTCATCTCATGATAAACCAACGCGCTGCTTTTGATCATTTCAGCGTGTAACAGCACTCAACAGCATCACAAAGAGGAAGAAAAAGTCCAATCAGAGGAGGACCCCAACCTGAACCAGAAGCTTTCCAACCAAAGGGTATTTGTGGATACCAGAATTACCATTTCTCTTCAAGACAACTGATCCTTTTCATAAAAATATAAGAAGCCCTAGAGAAATTCTGGTGGATCATTATTGAATGAGCAGGCCCCATGCATTTTTTTTTTCCCCAGGAAAATGACTGAAGCTTGGCTTTAGCATAATCCTGAAGATTATTTACATCTTCTGCAGTTTTTTCCACTGCTACAGACTAACCAGAGCCCCTTAGAAAACTACTGCCAGAGAAACAGAAGTCCTGGGTTTATTTTCCTCCTTCCCTGTCTCTTTTACCTCTCTTTATACATTATGCCTTGCACAGGAGCAGTAAGGAGACAACAAATTCTCAAGATAAAAAGGCATAAGAGAAGACCCCAGGGAGCAGCTGTGAAGGGTCAGTGTTCCCCATACCACAGCACTACCACTTCTCTTTCCTCTCCTCAATCCTCAGCCTCCAGCACCAATCTGATGAAGTGGGAGCTTGGGAGCCTTTCAAACACTACATTTTGTTTTTTTTTCTTTTCAAGAGAAAGGCCTAAAACATAAAAAAATTTGTGGCTTCTTGGAAGGCAATGGGAAGAGAAGCCTCCTCTCTTTGGAGGAAAAGGCTCCAAAACACAGCAGGTTCCTTAAGTACTGGAAAGCTTTGGGGAGAGGATTTTACAGGAATGTTTCAAGGCAAGCACTTCACTTTCTGCTTCAGCATCCTAATTTCTCCCAGTCACACAAACTCCCTTCCTCTCCTGTTTTTGCCCTATCCACTGAAACAGCTGTGCACAGGGAATGAAAACAATTAAAACACTCTTAAACAGGCAGGGCTGCAACTGGCACAGTAATGAGGTCGTTATGCTCCTTAACATGATTTCTAAAAATAAAATTACATCCAGGTATACAAATTTCTTGGCTGCACGGTGCCCAGGGAATAGGCTTAATGCAAATTCTTTAACAGCCTGGTTTGGTTTGCTTGTTTCAAAGCAAATTTGGCTTCATCAGTACAAGGGTTCAGCAGATGCGCAGGGTCCCAAATTTCAGCATCTGTCAAGTCAAGTGGAAGCCAAAGGTCCTGTTGGTTGCAGGACCAGACCTTGTGTTACAAGCCAAAGGCCACTTGTCAACATGGTAGCACACAGACAGGCTAAGGGATCTCTACTCCACAGCCAGATGTCATCAGAGGTCAGGACCCACGTCCCATCCCGCTTACATGATGTGCTCCCTGCCACTATCACAGGGGCAGACGCGGTCAAGGTCTACCCTGGGAGGGATCCCATCTGGTGAGCAGTGCTGGTTTGAATTACACAGCAGCCTGTGCTGCAGAAGGCTCATTTACAGTAATTAGAATCATCATGTGGGCACACGGTGGGGGTGGGGGGCACAACTTCAAAGGATGCCGGTAGTCTTGATGGCACAAATCTCTTTTCTTAGCGGTCAAGAGGCAGAAACTCCTCTGTGCCCTTGAGCGTCTCCGAATAAACCCAAGCTATGCTGAATTCTCCTTTTTTTTCTTTTTTTCTTTTTGGGAGGGGTTGGGGGAAGTAAAGTCACTGCAAAACCCATTCCATCGAAAGCTAAAGGTCATATTTGTCATCTCTCTTATCCCCTGTGCAGGTCACACATGCACACACACGCAGCCACACTGCCCTGCTCTGCAGGGCTGCCGCTGCTCTCCCGAACCGAATGCAAACCTGGGCTCACGGACATTGAAAGCTGTAGGAAGCTTAACATTTACTTGGCTTTTGTGTAAACACTTACATGAATTACACCAGTTTCAGCCAAGAGGCTTGGCACCCTGCTGTGCCAAGCCATATAATTCATTACAATTAAAAGCAGAGAGAGAGGCAATCAGGCTCGACCAGCACTGTGCTGGTATGGATTTACTCCTCCAAATGGTTTCCAATTTGTCTTTGCAGCAGCTCAGCCTCTCTGGGAGAAACCCTGCTGGCTTTTGCCCCAGACTGCATGGGGATGCTGCTCCATCACCCCCAGCACAGTCCACGGGCCGTGGGCTTTGCTGGCTGCTTGCAAAGTCGTAGAATCACAGAATGGAGGAGCATTGGAAAGGATGTCTTGAGATCATCTAACCCAATCACTACCTGGGTAGGCACAATCCCAAGCACAAATACAGTCCGGGTGGTGAATGGCTGAGAGCAGCCCTGAGGAAAAGGATCTGTGTGAAGGTTTGGGAGTTCCCTGCCCCCCCACACTTTGTAAAATGACCCAGACTAGAACTCAGTCGGCTGGAAGT